>JAOVYV010149273.1:0-13494 GCA_025674545.1 Hassar affinis
TTCGGAAGGGAGCGAGTCGTCCTCCCCATGGAAGTGGACCTCGTGACTTAAACTGGAGAAGCAATGGGCTCAGCTTCAGCAGGAATTACGTCGTCTACCTTATCAGCGTGAGCTTCGAGACTTCAACTGGAACATAGGGCTCAGCTTTGGCAGGAATTGCATCATCTGCCTCATCAGCGTGAGCTTCTTGACTTCAACTGGAACATTGGGCTCGGCTTCGGCAGGAATTGCGTCGTCTAACTGTTGCCCCTGTCCCAACTGCTTGGAATATTTTGCAGGCATCAAATTCAAAATGAGTGAATATTTGAATTTTATCTGTTTTATTCTGTTTTTATTTATGTTTCACACAACATACCAACTTCACTGGAATTGGGGTTGTATATATATACCTGTTAGGAATCCGCAGACCACGCCCACTTCCTTTCCTCGATCCTCTAGTCCCTCCTTTTAATTTCTGTTCTCTCTCCTCACTGGGTGTGGCTTACCCTACTTCCGGTTCCGTTCTCTATTTCTAGGTCTCCTTTTCCGGACTGGCTTCGTGAAGTATTGGTTTGCCCAGGCTACCTATCTGAGTGTTTTCAAACTGTCTAGCTAGAGATTGTCCCGTCCTTTTATTCCTTCTTCCGAGTGAGTGCTTGAGTTTCTTCCCCGTGATTGATCTCCTGTGTACCTGGTGAGTGCGTGTCTGCTTGTGTGTGAGCATTTGGTGCATGCTTGTGCTTCTTCCTGCCGTTTTTGTATTGTGCTCCTTCCTTCTACCTGTTCATCTCATTTTATTTAATAAACTTGGACTTTTGTGTTCTGCATCAGCGTCTCCTCATCCTCTGTTCCCATCCAATTCATAACAATACCATTTTCAGAACATTTCTTTTCAGACAGTCTTTATGAACCACAGAACAGGAATGTATAATAATAATAATAATAATAATAATAATAATAATAATAATAATAATAATTATTATTATTATTATTATTGTTATTATTATTATTATTATTATTATTATTGTTGTTGTTGTTATTGTTGCCATTTTAATTGTTTTTTTTTCTTTTCAAAAAGTATCTTGAAATATAAACTATTGCAAGCATGAGCTTGGGAAATTAAGGATCAGCAAATGCACAGTCAACAGTTTTTAATGTACTGTATGCAGTTCATAGTATACTTGAAGTCTAATAGTTAGTGACAGTTTTGCCATGACTTAACGGTCCCTCTAATTAATGGCTAAGCCCACTTGCATTTTATTACCTATTTTATAACCATCATGAAGTGTGCTCAAATTATTTATTTTATTTGCACTTCCTCCTTCATAACTGCTGAGGCAGACCATTCTCTAGGCTTTTTCATAAATTCCATGTCAAAACTTTGCTATGCAGGTGCAACAAGAGGCAAGTTGATTATTTATACAAGCAACAGCACCTTTTTTTATGAGAGGGTTCACCTATTGAGTGACACCTAACTAACCCAGGTATTTAATTCCTCAGATCAGTGACTTCTTGATCCCAAGTGATTTAACTGTATATCTGTGCAATCCTCTGGTTGCCTATTACGAGTGCAATATTTTTCTTGTTCAGTTTGACAAGACTACAGTGAGGAAGCATCTTTCATGCTGCTTTGGCATGCCTGTTCTTTACAGTGGTATTGATTATGGTTATGGTCACATGCCAGGAAGGCTTGCATGCTCATTGGATTTTGCTTTATATGGTAACAGAGAGGTTTGTGATAAAATCTTCTAATTCTAATGTGTGTGTGTGTGTTTCTGTGTGTGTGTGTGTGTGTGTGTGTGTGTGTGCATGCCCAATGATTGCTATTATTGCCTAAGGATTTATAGTCAAATTGCACACATCAATAGTAATACAGTACAGGCATAAGTGCTAGTTGAAGTTGCATGAGTTGAAATGATGCCCTATAATTGTATGGTACACATTCATTTTACATCATATTGATAGCAGAGAAAAATCAAACAAAAATAACAATTTCTTCTTCATTTCATATTTTCTACCTCATAATATTTTCAGGTTTAAAGGCAAATGCTTCTAATTAAAGGGTATGATCCAGTAAAATTCCTAATTGTTTACTTTAGATGAGTATGTATATATTGATTATATATTGGAAATTTTGGGTATAAGTTGTTAGGCTGTTACGGTGTTTAGATGACATTATAGTCATACATGAATATGTACTGTATGTGCTTATTAGTGTTGCAGTACTCAACTCTTGGTCTCAAGACCACCTTTTCACTTACTTGGTCACATCTTTGAATTGAAGCAAGCATTTTTACTCAATCTTGAATCATTCTCAGACTACAGCAGCATGACTTGGGATTTTAGATGGATACCTCAAGATCATTTCTCTTTTTTGACCATAGTGACATTTTTTTTTCATATTCTCAAAAACTAATCAATTTATTCACATTGTATGTATGAGGTCTCACAGTGACATACATTGTCTGAAAAATTATTCATACCTCTTGAAATTTCCCATCTTTTTTCACATTACATGCAAAACCTTGCGTATTTGATTGGGATTTTGTGAAGTGAAATAAAATGCATATTTTTCAAAATATTTAATAAATAAAAATCTGAAAAGTATGAAGTCATTTGTATTCAGCCCCCTGTACTCTGATACCCTTAAAGAAAATCCAGTGTGACCAATTTGCCTTTAGAAGTCACATAATTAGTAAATAGAGTCCACCCATGTGTAATATAATCTCAGTATAACTACAGCTGTTCTGTGAACATTAGTGAACAAACAGCACCATGAAAACAATGGAACACACCAGACAAGTCAATGATAAAGTTATGAAATGTAAAGCAATGTTAAGTTATAAAAAAAAAATATCCCAACCTATGAACATCTCATGGAGCAATGTTCAGTCGATCATCTGAAAATGGAAGGAGTGTGGCACAACTGCAGACCTACCAAGACATGGCCACCCACCTAAACTGACAGCCCATGCAAGGAGAGCACTAATTAGAGAAGCATTGGCATTGGTCAGTCATTCTGGAAGAGCTGTGGAGCTCCACAGCTCAGGTGGGAGAATCTGTCCACAGGAGAACTATTTTGTATTCCATAAAGCTGACATTTATGAAAGAGTGCCAAGAAGTAAGCCATTCCCATTTGCAGTTTGCAAGCCATGTAGGGGATACAGCAAACATCATGCTGTGGGGACAGCATCATGCTGTGGGGATGCATTTCATACATTTAATGTTCCCAAGATAACAATGGCCTCCATACTTCTTAAATGGAAGAAGTTTGAAACACCCAAGACTCTTTCTAGAGCTGGAAACTAAGTAATTGGGGAAGATGGACCTTGGTATGTGAGATGACCAAAAACCCAGTGGTTACTCTGGCTGAGCTCCAAAGATCCCATGTGCAGATGGGAGAAAAATCCAGAAGGTCATCTTTGACTGCAGCACTCCACCAATCTGGCCTTTATGGCAGAGTGGCCAAAAGAAACATGAAATCTCACCTGGAGTTTACATAAAAGCACATAAAGGACTCTCAGAACACGACACAAGATTCTCTGGTCTGATGAAATCAAGATTGAAAAAAGTCACTGCTCATCACCTGTGCAATACCATCCCTAAAGTGAGGCATGGTGGTGGCAGCATCATGCTGTAGAGATGGTTTTCAGCGGCTTGTACAGGGAGACTGGTCAGGATGAGGGAAAGCTGAATGGAGCAAAGTACAGAGATATTCCTAATGAAAACCTGATCCAGAGCACTCGGGACCCTAGACTGGGCCAAAGGTTAACCTTCAAAGAAGACAATGACTCTAAGCACACAGGAGTGGCTTAGGGACACCTCTGTGAAAGTTTTTGAGTAGCCCAGCCAGAGCTTTAACTTGAACCCAATCTAACATCTCTGGAGATGGCTGTCCACCAATGGTCCTCATCCAACTTGACAGAGCTTGAGAGGATCTGCAGAGAAGCATTAATGGCCCGGAGATGTTAAATGTGCCATGGCCAATCATTTCTGAAAATTATTATATCATCTAGATAGTCCATCAAGTGCTGTAACATAGCTGGAGCCCTGAAAAACCCAAAGGGAAGTGTCACAAATTGGTGTAAACCAAATGTTGTGGAGAAAGCCTTTTTTTTGCAGGATATGGGCGTCAAGGGGATCTGCAAATATCCCATAGTTAAGTCCAGTATTAAATAAAAGTGAGCTGCGCCTAACCGATTGAGCAGTTGTGAGGCATAGGATGTGCATCAAATCTAGACACCACATTGACTTTATGATAATCCACACAGAAGTGCACCGACCCATCTGATTTGGTTACCAAAACAATGGGGCTGAACCACTGTGGGATTCCTTGCTTAATTCCATATCAAGCATGGCTACTTACCATTTGTTGTTTGTGTTTAGGGAGGTGATGGGGGCACTACCCCAGCTGGCATCTTAATGTGGTGCTCTATGTGGTCAGTGTGCCTCGGCTGGAGATCTTCATGGATCTTCATGGATCTGTGCAACATCAGCAGCCTGGGAGTAAAGCTGGCTGTCAGTCAGGACCGGAATAATCTCTTTTGCCAATTTAAAATTTTGTTCTGGTCCCAACTCACCCCCCCAACTCAACCACAGTTACCAGCGCCTCTTATTGGCCTCTCTCCACAGTTTTAGGAGGTTAACATGGTAAATTTGGCATGCCCCCATCTGTGCGCACAACATCATTGTTGATGTCCCCAATACGTTGTGTGTAATTTGAGTTCAATGTGGGCTGTAAAACGAGCACTGTATCTCCCAGTGTGAAACTACCTAGCTGATCACCTCAGTTATACAGCCGGGACTGTCATTCTTGAGCCTGAAGCACATTCTCCCGTGTTAGAGCACCCAATGTGTGGAGTTTGCTCTCAGGTCAAGAACATATTGAATTTCATTTTTACTGTTAGAAGGTCCCTCTTCCTAATTTTCCCTCATGGCATCGAGGATGCCACAAAGTCTATGCCTGTACACAAGCTCAAATGGAGAAAAAGCCATGGTTTTTAACATGTTAATTTTTAGCATGTTCATGAAAATTAATCTCCAGTAATAATCCCTATAAAGTTTGTTAAATATGAAAATAAAAGTTTGTTAAACATCAAAGCTGTGCCATAATTTTCTCAAATGGAAACTCAATTAATGGAACAGGGCATAATGATGCTTTTGGGGTGGTAGGTGCATTCACCAGCTGACATTCACTATATGCCACATACCACCTGTGAACATCCCTGTGAATACCCGGCCAATAGAAGTGGGCCATGAGATGGAAGAGTGTTTTATCCTGTCCTAAATATCACACCATAGGATTACAGTGAGCTGCCTGGAATAGCATATCTTTAATATTTACAAAATGTGTAGTGTATTGTTGGGGAGAAACATTTTATCTTTTGATAGTGTAGCGTCTGGGAGAACCTTTTTGGTTAAAGGTGTGATGGAATGTCTCATTGTGCATCTTCCCCAATGGGGAATTCCTGGAGGGAAGGGAGTAGGCTCCGCTTGTGTTTCCGTGTCAGCCTGATGCTGAGCTGATTTCAACAAGGGGACCCTTTTCCCCTCTCTACTGCTGCCCACATCCTATGCCATTGTTCATTGACCCATCCACTCAAATTCCTTTCACCCCCTCAACACTATGCTTTTCTGCCCTAAATAACATTGGTGATGGGAACTACAGGATATTTGTGAACATCCATGCACACATTTAACCTGCACCTTCCCTTTCACCCGTTACCCGTCTTGAACCAGGCTTTGGTGAATCACAGTTTGACTGAAGAATGAATTCACCAAGGCCTGGTGTGTAACTTACTGGTATTTTGTACATCCCGGTTTGATCGGGGGTGGCCTGTGGCACCTTGGGGATCAGGACCCAGGGTCCCTGCAGGGTCCTTGAAGAGCCAGCCCAGGCTTCCTAATTGCACCCATGGATTGGCCCCTGCTGCCACCGTACTGGGCCAGGGAAGAAGAGGAGGGAGTGAGAGGGAGGGGAGAAGGGTGATAGAGAAGAGAGAGAGAGAGAGAGAGAGGAGAGATGGTGGGGATTCCTCTATCCCTGGAAATGACGACACATGGTCCTCTGCAAGCATGATAGCCTCCTCCAGCAGAAGATGAAGGGCCAGCCAGGCCATGATTTAGTCCAGTGAGCTCCTGTGTTGTTCTAGGGTCCAGCTGACGCCCTGCATGATCACCTGCCAGAGGGTCAGCATGCTGGCGGTGGAGTCTGAGCTGAGCCTTCACTGACAGGACCTGGAGGAAGGACCTCTGCAGACCACTCACAGAGCTTGAGAAAGGCCTCCATGTCATCCTGGGGACCCATATTAGGAAATGTCAGGGTAAGCAATGATGTCAAAGCTGCCGTAGTCTGTGCCAGAGCACCTGAAGTGTGCTGCAGATCCTACAGATTCTGCTGGTCTACTGCCTGAACTGAAAGCAAAGCTTGGAAGTTGCATTCATAGTCATCCTACAGTGAATTGAATGCATCTGCCTGGGCCTGCTGCAGGGGGGGACTGTATCAGGCTGCCTAAGGGCAAGGACTCCATGTTGGCATTCTCTTGTCTCACTGGTTTTGGCACCAGTGTAACAAGTTGAGAAAAAAACGTGTGTACTCGGGCTCTGTGTCTCAGGTTCTCAGGTGATCACTTTCTCTCCCACACACTCTCCTGCACTCCTGTTTAATCCCTCACTCACTACAAACACACATACACACCCACACACAGAGGGAGAGAGCCAAAAATCAATTAGGTCTGGAAATAAGGAGCAGGTGTGAGTGCTTACCTTTTCTGTCGCACCTGGCTCTGTCTCCCATTGCCAGCTCCACACCTGATCCTGCACCTGCTGCCACAGCTATAAAATCAGAAAGTCTTGGTCTTGACTTAGACTTGACCCTTTAAGGTCTTGGTCTTGACTTGGACTCGATGTAGGTGCTCTCATCCCCATCACTAGTAAGTCTATATTTGCTACATTTGCCATTAATTTTTTAAACATTTTAAAATTTTATATTAATTTTGGTAATGTAAGAATCGGTTCAGAAAAAAATAATCAAGCTTCTGACCACTAGCTGTGTGTGTTCATGAGCCAACTCACTCTGAGCTAAACTCTACATTTTTTTAAACAGTTATCATTATAGCTGGAGAATTTTTCAGATTTTTTTGCATCCACTCGCAGCTTAGCATGTGTGTAAATGTAAACGGTATTTATTTGAATTTCATAAAGCCTTCCTGTGCAAGCAGGCAGGGTTTAATGCGGAAATGTTAACTGTTCTGAGAGTTATGCAGCTGGTAAGTTATGTTCTGTGGTAATGTTAATCATATATAGTTTTGTTTGTGCACACTTGGGTTAATGGCAGATAATCACTTGGAAATCTAACCAAACCTTTTACTTTAGCTATTACATGTGCTTACTGACGTAATTCAAGTGCTACATTATTTATAAGCTTTATGTGACGTGTAAATAAAATGCATTTGTTAAGAATGTATTTTTGCTATGCAGTGTTCACTTGTTCAACATACTCTGCATTTACTTGATACAGTGTTAAAGTCATAGCTTGGCCAACTTTGACAGTTAACATCTAAACAGAAGTGCAAGAACAGTATTATTTACAGTATTAAGGAAATGTGTATGTACAGTCAGGTCTATACAGTGGGTTTATATACAGTAGATATGAGTAGTGCAATATTAGTGTGTGCAAATGTGTAGTATGACTAAGACTTTGCTAGCCTAGTGATTAGCTTCCCCAGCAGCGTTTGGAAGCTGGTCCTACACCAGTGACTGGCGTTATCAGTGCTCTCCCGGAGCACTATGGTGGCAGGTCTGAGGGCTGTTAGGGATTTCTCCTCCAGTGTGATCTGTATTTCACACTTCATGGCTAGCTAACTGATCAGCAAAAGGTGGCAGTGATCATAAGCCTGCTCAGTGGCAAGGCGCTACAGTGGGCGAACGCCCTCTGGCATCATTCAGGTGAGAGTGCCCATTCTTATCCTAGATTCATTGAACTATTTCGGCAAGTGTTTGATCACAGCACTGATGGCCGCTGCGCCGGAGATCATCTGCTCTCTCTGTTACAGGGTGAACAGAAAGCAGCTGATTACGCATTGGAATTCCGGACCTTAGTGGCTGAGAGCGGATGGAACTATGCCGCCCTCAAGGTCACATTTAGGGGAGGTCTTAGCACTAAGATTCAACGAGATCTAGCATGCAAGGACATGGATATGTCCCTCGAGACCCTGATCACTACTGCCATCGCCCTAGACAACGTGTTGCAAAGCCAGCCTGCCAGCATCTCAGCAGAGGTCCTACCTGATGAGCCTGAGCCTATGGTCCTGGGTCCCCTGTGTCTCTCTAACCAGGAGAGAAAGAGATGAGCCACTCTACACCTCTGCTTCTACTGTGGAGAACATGGCCATTCCCTATCCACGTGTCTGATCAGGCCTTCTCACGCTACTCGCACTAGGGGTGGCTCTAGGGATGACACCCCAGTGCACTCGGTGAGTAGCGGTGTTCCTTGTGCTTCTCACGTTGAGTGTACAGATCCTCTGCCCAAACATTTCCTGTTGTCTTTCAGCCCTTGTTGACTCAGTCCTGATCCTGTTACCGACGTCCTCGTCCAGGGGGTGGCCTCAGGCCCTGTATTGATTATCAAGGTTTGAATAAGGTAATGGTCCGATACCCATATCCTCTTCCTCTCCTTTCTTTGGCCCTCAAAAATCTACGAGGAGCCACCATTTTCACCAAGTTAGAGCTATGTAGCACCTATAACCTGGTTTGTTTTAGAAAAGGGGATGAATGGAAAATGTACAGCTTCACGCCATTATGAATATTTGGTGATGCCATATGGACTAGCTTCTGTGCCCTTCGTTTTTCAAAACTTTGTTAATGAAGTCTTCAGGGACCTGCTAGGGAAATCTGTCATAGTTTACATTGACGACATTCTAGTTTGCTCGCCTAATCTCTACACCCATGTTCAGCAGGTCTGGGAAGTTCTCCGATGTCTCCTAGCCAACAACTTGTTTGTCAAGAAGGAGAAAGGTCAATTTCATCAACCCCTAGTAGAATTTTTGTGGTACAACATAGGACCTGACGGGGTGTCCATGAATTGCCAGAAGGTGGAGGCAATCACCCAGTGGGATTCCCCCACCACAGTAAGAAAGTCTTACTGTAAGAATGTCAACGGTTCCTGGGTTTCACTAACTTCTATAGAAGATTTATTAGAAATTTTAGTTCCATTGCCAAGCCACTCACTGATCTGCTGAGGGGAATCACTAAGGTTCTCAGGTGGAATGTGGACGCTGCCCACACTTTCCAGTGGCTGAAGAAGGCTTTCACTACAGGTCCAGTGCTCAAGCAACCTGACCCAAATCAGCCCTTCATAGTGGAGATTGACTGCTCAAGCCTGGGCATAGGTGCCGTCCTGTCACAATGACATGGCACCCCAGCCAAGCTCCACTCAATCGCCTATTTCTCCAGGAAGCTCTCTCCCACCGAGCAAAACTATGACGTGGGAGATCAGGTGTTACTGGCCATTAAACTCGCTCTCGAGGAGTGGAGGCACTGGCTAGAGGGAGTCAAACACCCGAGTCCATATTCATGGATCACAAAAATCTCTGAGCAGCCAAAAGATCCAATTCACGTCAAGCCAGATGGGCCATATTCTTTTCACGATTTGACTTTGTCTTATCTTACCACCCAAGATCCAAGAATGGGAAGGCGGATGCCCTCTCCAGGAAGTTTGAAGAAGACTCCACAGCCTCAGATCCTGAACCCATTGTCCCCGAGGAGAAGTTTCTCTATACAATCATATAGTAGCTAGATCATAGGAATTGGGAGCTTCAGCCCACACATGGGAGCGTCCACTGCCCCCCTGGTAAACTCTTTGTCCCATCCTCTCTACACAGCTACCTTATCTTGTGGGATTACATCACGCCTGGAGCGGAACCACCGAGCTGATCCTGTCCAAGTACTGGTGGCCCGAAATGTCTAGAGAGATCCAATAATTTGTTTCCTCATATTCGGAGTGTGATCAAGCCAAAGTACCTTGCACTTTACCAGCAGGTAAATTACAACCATTACCTTTTTCTGAGAGACCCTGGTCCCACCTGGCCCTTGACTTTAGACCTTCACAGACCATCCACAGTCCCAAGGTTTCACAGTGATATTTGTTATTGTAGACTGATTTTCTAAAGGTGTCAGATTTGTTCCTCTTCCTGGCCTGCCTACAGCCATGGAGACAGCAGAGGTGCTATTCCATGATGTGTTCCAGTTTTACATGCTCCCATTATATCATGAGCGATTTAGAGCCCCAGTTTATATCTTGAGTATGGAGCGCTTTTATGGAGAAGCTGAGCATCACTGTCGGTCTCACTTCTGGGTTTCACCCACAAGGTAACGGCCAAGCTGAACATGTTAATCAGGAGTTAACCAAATTTCTAAGACTGTATTGTCAGTTCCAGCCACAGGAATAGGCCTGATTTCTTCCTTGGGCAGAGTATGCCCAAAACTCTCTGCAGCATATGTCAACTGGACTCACGCCATTCGAGGTTTTCCTAGGCCACCAATCACCACCGTTCCCATGGAACACCATGCCCACTGCGAAAGAGTTTGGTCAAAGGACCACCAGCAGCTCTCAAGGGCCATCTCACAAATGAAGAAGGTGGCTGATAGAAGGTACGGTCCAACTGCCCAGTATCAACCGGGGATCGAGTTTGAGTGGCAGTCAAGGCCTTCCAACCCCCTTCCAAAATAAGCAGGTTAAGTCCTAGTTATGTCTGTCCTTTTTCTATCGTTAAGCAGATCAATGATGTCACTTACAGGGTCCAGAAGACACCTACACCACCAGGGAGATTCTGAACTCCGGATTCAAGCAGGTGGCCTACAATATCTGGTATCAAACGCCCTGTGGGAGAACTCATATACTCATTTCACTCCTGCTTGCTAGCCTAGTGATTAGTTTTCCTTTGTTTACTTTTCAGAGACCCTGCACCAGAGCCTGGAGTGTTCCTGCCCTCACCCTTTCACATTTTGGAATCTACTGAGCGTTGCATTGCTTTTGAGTTTTGTTACTCCCTCCATGCTCTCTTTTATGTTTTTGGACTATGTTTTGGGACTGTTCTCTGAACTGAACTGAGCTTTTGTTTTCACGCCCACTTTTGAACTGCATACCTGTTTTTACATTAGAGCTGCACTCAATAAACCCTCTGCTCTTGACTCCTATAAGTGTGGGTTCATTACATCCTCAACTTTCACAGTCTTTTGTTGCCCTTTTCCCAAGGTATCAAATTCAAAATGATTGAATATTTGCAAAAAACAATAAAGTTTATCTGTTTGAACATTAAATGTGTTGTCTTTGTAGTGTAATCAATTGAATATGGATTAAAAAGGATTTGCAAATCATCATATTCTGTTTTATTTATGTTTTACACAACATCCCAACTTCATTGGAATTGGGGTTGTATTATTATTATTATTATTATTATTATTATTATTATTATTATTATTATTATTACTGTCTTTTTAGTTTAACATGAGGAAAAAAAGCTGCCTTACAACATTTGTTTGATAAGTGAAGACATTAATTTAGTTTCTTCTCATTTATTTAAAAAATGTCTACTGCATACAAACTTAGTCTGAACAGTGTTGTTTGAATTATGCTAAATACAGGCAAGTGCTGTAATGAAGGCACAACCCTAATGCTATCTGCTGTCGATGACATTGCAGGGCTTTTTCAAATAGAGCCGTTTTAGCGACTGACTTCCCTATGAAAAGCCTTTGGGATTCTTTACCCTGTTCAGTGTGTTGGAGAGCAGGGATACAGCTTAGGGACCTTTGTGATCAGAATGCAGCCTAAAATGAGTAATGTAGCGATCAATTTTGGAATGTTTGTGTTCACTGATGGAGCCGCTGGTTTGTGTAATTTAACTAATTTTAATCTGCATTAAAAACTTTAGTGGCATTATTTTTTTTATCACAGTTCATTCTTTAACATGTTGACATGTTCATTAACACATTCATTTGACAGCACTAATAAATAAATACATTAATTAAATAAATAAATAATTAAACCATTTTTCCTAATTGCAAATTAGACAAATAGGATGCCAAAATCTTGATTCTGGTTTTTATGAAATATGTATTGTATTTCAGGTGAAATTATGAACCTCACCATAGACTATAATGCCCTCCAGTGACTGTAACATATAGGTAACCAAGAACAATTATATATTTTGTCTATAGTAAGTATATGTTGAAATCAAAGTGTCTGCATTAATGACCAAGTGACAGCACCCAACTCTCTCTGAAAAGATCAAAGTCATTTCTCTCTTAAATTTATTTTATGAAAATGTCAAGCAGCAGCTGGTAACATGGCACTTGCATTGCTCTAAAAATAATTCTTTCTTCACCCTTAGGGTGCATATGAAAGGGAATTGTCATTTTTAGAAATGATGAAATAAGACTTTATGTATATGCACTTCCACTTTAATAACAGGTCAGTTATAATTTATACTGAATGTTGAAGTGAATGAAGTTACTAGCAATTTTATGACAAATAAATGATCATTCTTATCACTAAAGGCATTACAAAACTCCAAACAATGTTTCTATGTGTTGGAATATTCAACATGTTAATATTCAGTATAAACACAATGCAAATGTGAAATACAATGCAAAAAGTGTATGACAGAAACACAGAAAAAAAGCAAAACCTTTGTATTATTGCTCTGAAGTTTCATGGTGATTTTAATGAAAAACAGCAGGTGACAGCTTTTAAAAAAAAGCTTTTTATAACAGCAGGATTTGTGTAATAAGTGATTGTGATTTGCCAATAATTGTTTAACATATGTTTGTAGAATTATGTTTGTAGAACTGGAGTGCAGTAGCTCTCAAAGAATGGTGTCATGTGTTTGTCAGTTTGTGTAATCCGACAGCATGGTTTCTTCATCAAGTTGCACAAAATGTGATAGTCGTGCGAGTGATAAGAAACTAGGTTGTATTATTATGCTGGTCAATATTTCAGATGTTGCTTCCTGCAAATAGTTGCTTATTCTACATTTGTGTTTTTATTTACAGTAAGGATTAGGATTCACAATTCTTTACTGCTACACCATGTAATGAGTAAACAACCCAAACATATGACTAGCCTGCGTTATTCAGTGCCTTGAATAGGTATTAACCCCACTAAAAACATGAATAACATTCTCCATCCAGTTTGACAGACCTTGAATAGTATTTCAAAGATGAATTGGCAAAAACACAGGGATCCAGATGTCCATAGTTGATATAGAAACAGAGACTTGTAGCTGTAAATGCAGCCAAACATGGTATTGATCCAGGTGGGTGAATACCGTATTTTCCGGACCATAAGGCGCACTGAACTATAAGGCGCAGTCTGAATTACAGGGTCTATTTCTGTATTTGACCCACGTATAAGGCGCACCGTACTATAAGGCGCAGTCTGAATTACGGACTCTATTTCTGTACGGTACTTATTCTGTACGGCACCGTATTATAAGGCACATGCTAAAACATACGGTC
>JAOVYV010149987.1:0-13473 GCA_025674545.1 Hassar affinis
ATATATACACACACACCTGGACAGTCAGTTTGTCAGTTCTCAATGTTGATGTATTGAAGACACATATGGATATGGTGGCCTGTTCTTTTACATCATGTCTTTTTGCCTTGCTATCTTTGAATCCTGAATCTTGAATATTTAATTAACACTAGAATCATTAAACACATAACAAATATCTTTTTTTGGTGTCAGGTTGTCCTTTTAGACAAATAAGTAAGTATAAATGGTTAAATAAGGAAACTACATAGCTTCAGAACTAGGCCACTATGAAAAGCATGAGTTTCCAAAGAACACAGACAAATTAAAGGGGTAAATATTGACAAGTTAAGAAGGCATATTGAGAGTAATTAGAAAAGACAAAGTGTAAACATTTATATGGACCATGATCAGAATGTAACAGCCACAGAGGTCTGAAAAATCAGGAAAAGCAGATTCAGTGTAATGAAAAATGATCTTGCGAAATATTAAGCTGAATTTGAGGTCTTTTGAAAGTAGTTCAGCTCCAGTGAGAATAATTTTTTGGCACCGTAAGGAGAGGTGGATGACCCAACACACATGCTATCCAGAGGAATGAAGCCAAGTTTGAATTTGTTTTCCCTCCAAGAGATCATATACAACATCTAAATAAAGAACTTGCAGCACTCATCACTGAAAAGATAACACTCAGAAAGTGTGGAATCAGCTAAGTAGATAAATATCCAATAAACCCTCTATCTTTACACATAGTTTTGGAATTATGGACATGTGCCATGTATACATGTGAATGTATAATATTTTATCAGACTGTTAATTCGCTAATACATAATGCCAATGTTCTTGTTAATTCAGCATGCTCTCAAAACAAACTGCACAAGCACTCATCTTCTATACTTAAATCTCACTTTAATTTAACTCAAAATGTTATCCATAAAAACATCAGCATTCAAGATAAGGAATGTCTCCGATAAGATTGGTTTCCTCCTATATGCTCAAATAATGCTTAAATCCAGTTATGTCTGTATTAAAGTATTAAATCCTCAGTGCACATGCATAACAAAACACATAATTTTTTCTTCATATTTTAAACAGAAACATGAAAAATACTGTGATTGTCTGAATTTGGTGCTAAAGATCTGATATCTACCCTTGAATAATCATGCCATTTCTGCAGATATGTCAGCAGCACATCCATGATGCAAATGTCCTGTTCCACCACATTGCAAAGGTGTGCTAATGGATTGAGATCTGGTGACTATGGAGGCCATTTGAGTAAAGTGAACTCATTGTCAAGAAACCAGTTTGAGATGATCTGAGCTTTGTGATGCATGTTATTCAGCTGGAAGTAGCCATCAGAAGATGGGTACACTGTGGTCATAAAGGGATGGAAATTGTCAGCAACAATACTCAGGTAGGCTGTGGCATATAAAAGATTATTGATATTAAGGGGCCTAAAGTGTGCCAAGAAAATGTCCCCCACACTATTACACTACCACCACCATAGATACAACTTATGCTTTCATGTTGTTTACAATAAAATCTGACCCTACTATCCAGATGTCTTAGCAGAAATCAAGATTCTTCAGAACAGGCAACGTTTTCAGATCTTCTATTGTCCAATTTTGAGGAGCCTGTGTGAATTGTAGCCTCATTTGCCAGCTAACAGGATTGGCACCTGGTGTGGTCTTCTGCTACTGTAGCCCTGCTTCAAGGTTCAATGCATTGTGCATTCAGAGATGCTCTTCTGAATACTTTGGTTGTAAAAAGTGGTTGTTTGATTTACAGTTGCCCTTCTGTCAGACTGAACCAGTCTGGCCATTCTCCTCTGATCTCTGGCGAAAACAAGGCAAGGCTTACTGGATATTTTCTCTTTTTTTGGATATTCACCTGTAAACCCTAGTGATATTTGTGTGTGAAAATCCCAGTAGATTAGCAGTTTCTGAAATATTCAGATTAGCCCATCTAGTGCCAATAACTATGCCTTATTCAAAGTCACTTAAATTAACTTTCTTTCCCATTCTCATGCTCAGTTTCAAGTTCAGTGAGTCATCTTGACCATGTCTACATGCCTAAATGCATTGAGTTGCTGTTACTGCCATGTGATTGGGTCATTAGACATGTCAATACAGAGAAGTTGAACAAGTGTACTTAATGAAGTGTGGTGAGTGTAATGTTGGAATACTGACACCCATGGTGAGCTAAATTATAAGTAACATTTGATTGAGTAGTATTTTGTTTTTGGCTTTCAGTGTCTCTGTCTCTGTCACTATCTCTTTCTCTGACTTTCTGTCTGTTGAAGAGTGCTGCTTGGTGGCGGGGAATATCGTGTGTCATAGCAGCATTTTATCCACCTCCCGTATGAACAGAGCGGTAGTCAAGTTTCTGAGCACGGTAGAAAAAAGCAACGGGGTAATTCAGAATGAAATCACTTTAAATGGCCAACTGGTACTTGTACAACCACTGAGTATCCCAGCAAAGAAACTCATCCTATCCAACATTCCCTCATTTAATAAAGATGATTTTATCACTCAGGAATTAACTCGGTTCTGCAAAGTTGTTTCCCTGACCAGAAAAGTCTTTCATAGCTGTAAATCACCTTTGATGAAACACCTGGTATCATTCAGAAGAACAGCTTACATGGTGTTCAAAGAAGGTACGGGAGAGCGCTAAAATGTAGTTGATGGCTTTGACTACTTAAATTATGCTTCTTCCAACACCGAAATAAAATGTTTGAAATGTGGACAGGTGGGGCACTTGGTTCGAGACTGCCCTGAGTGGGTTGGCAGTAATGTGAATGCGCCTGAGCACAACAGTGCTGAACGGCCAGAGCCTGCTGCGGGAGACCCGGGGCAGTCGTTCCCCCTGCGGCTGCTTCAGCGACCACCGTGGAGACTCCTGCACCCGAAAGACAGTTACAGGGTGAGCAAGCAGGAGCTGATAAAATAAATGAAGAAAATGAGTCTCCCATAGAGAAATCAGACATTGTGATAAAGGACAGCAGAGTACCACAGAAAATGACCGGTAAGAAACCTGATTTCATTGATTTAGAAGCACAGGAGTCAGATGCCAAGACTAATAAATGTGTTTTTAAAGTTCCAAAACAAAACAAACAGAAGAAAAAAAACACAGTGCCAGGTAGCTAAACAACCCAAAATGGATGTTGAGGTGACAGATAAGTGTAACACAGACAGTGATGGCTTTACCTCTAATGCAGGATGGTCTGAGAGCTCAATGGATAATGGTGTGTCTATAGTGTATGAAGCAGGGGAGATTAAAAAGTTTTTCCAGGTCACAAAAGGGCAGAGAGGTGTCATTTCAATCGGGGATGATTTGCTGATAGTTATCAGTTTGTGCATCATGTCAAGTACTACAGGAGGGGAAAAGCTTTTACTTCCAGTGAGGAGCATAGACTAAGGAAAATGTTGAGTTATCTTCACAAAGCTAACCATGAGAGTGACATACAAACTGAATAAACCATTTAATTTACTTTTGATGTTTAATGGGTTATACATACTTATTTTTCTAATGAGTGAGCTAAACATAGTAACTCTTAATATGAACCGTGCTAGGGACTATAAAAAAACAAATTTGTATAAACTGGTAAGACAGAAAAGGGCTGCCTAATACTGCTACAGGAGACACACAGTAATGATAACATTCCTGTTGAGTGGATGAAGGAATGGCCAGGGATAGATGTACTGAGTCACAATACCTCACTGAGTGGCGGGGTTGCCAAACTGTTTACAAAGAATTTTACTCCATACTCTTATAAAGTTGAGTTTTTAAAGGGCAGACTGATAAAAGTAAAAGCTCGCTTTGAAAGTGACACTATTGTTTTTATTTGTGTTTATGCACCAACATTTGGAACTGAAAGGATATATGTTTTGACACTCTGAACTCTGTGATTTTAAGCTGTAATACTGATAAGCTTGTAGTAATATGGGTGATTTTATGATGATGACAGTGACAGAAACCATGCTGAGCCACATGCAGAGTCACATAGGCTGCTGCATGAAATGATTTTGGCTCATGATTTATGTGATGTTTGGAGAACATTTCATACTAATGTAAGACAATATACAGTACATGGGCTATTTCAAGGGATAATGCACTGTCTTTAGCAAGGTTAGATCAGTTTTTTGCTTTTAGTAATCAAATGTCATCTTTTACATGTTGTTTTATATCCCCTGTTGCTTTTCAGACCATTGTTTAGTACAGTGTAAAGTTATTTAAAATTACATAAAACCACAGAGTGCTAATTGGCATTTTACTACTGTGCTTTTAGAAGATTCCAAGTTTAAAGAATATTTTACCTTTTACTGGAATGTTCTTAGAACCCAAAAGGTGCTTTTTAACTCAGTACAGCAATGGTGAGATGTAGCCAAAGCACAAATCAAGGTTTTTCTGTCAGGAGACAGAAAAACAGCGGGAGTCACCCCAGAGGAGGAAGAACCATTTCCAGAGCGCAGCCTAGAACCAGATCTAGGTAGCTGTGATGGGCCTCTACCTGGGGCCAGGACAGAACCAAGCACTAACCGAAAAACTGCCTCACGGAAGCTGCTCTATAAGATTTGTGTTAGAGTTTTAAATAAAAAGAGACTGAGCAATAGGACTGAAACACCATAGAGCAGTGAGTTAAAGTTAAATGGTGATGCTGAGCCTGAATGAATGGCACTATATAAACCTCCCTTAACAAGAAAAACAGCAGACTTACATGGGATTGTCTCTGTTAACGCTTTTATTTATTTTTTAAATCCTGATGTGGTTTTCCAATTTTATTCTTGGACAGGCAAAAATGCCAATTTACATCATTTGCAGGAACAAAATATCACAGAATGCAGATTTTAGACTAAGATTTTAGATTTAAGACTGGTGAGATCAAGGAGTTTTATTGATTTTAACTTTTATTAAAAGATGAATGACCTAGAGACTTTTAAAACAATATGGTGTGTAAATGAGGATGTGTGTTGGGTCAATGAAGATGAGCTTCTATTCTCTTCAGTTTGTAAGTGAATTTAATATGTCTGACAGTTTTTACTCCTTATCTAATCACCTACTTTTAAAACATTTAATCTACTATTATCCATATCTATTTATTTAATTGTATAGTCCATGGAATCAATGAAATGTTCCAATAAAGGACCATAAAAGTCAAGTCTCTCTCTCTCTCTCTCTCTCTCTCTCTCTCTCTGTCTCTCTCTATCACTACTAGGAATGGCATCACATTATTAAAGGGAGACTGCTAAGGTGAATGGTGAAACATCACACAAGTCCCAGCCAACATCATTTTGTATATTCCATCTTTATAGTATAAAACCCATTTCCAGAAAAATAAGGACACTTTCTTAAAATCCAATAAAAGTTGAAATTTGTAATTTGTTAATTAATTTAAAGCTTTATTTAACAGATAGAAGGAAAATGAAAAGATTTTCAGTGTTTTCAAAGTTGAATGTAATTCTACTTGTTAAATCTGAAAAAAATTAGAAATTGATGCCTGCAACACAGGAAAGAAACCCTGCACCCACACCAGCCCTTCGTAGATTTAGTTTGACATCCCTGGTCTGGATTATCTTTTTCATCATTAGCACATAAAATTCAAAAATTTTTCCTGAAAACAAGCTGAAACCTGGACTCGTCTGACCACACACGTTTCCACTGTCCATCTCAGATGTTTCTGTGCAAAATGAATTACATGCATAACTTTTCAGTCTTATGATCATCAATTTCACATGTAGCTTGAAACATAGCCATTAACTAAAACAAACAGCTGTGTAGGAGGCTTAAACCTGGGTGAGGAACAGCCACACTTTGCTACCAAGGTGAGGCTGTTTCATGTCACAGGCATACACCATGGCAAGACTGTAACAAGCACAGCCACAAGACACAAGGTAGATATACTGCATTAGCAAGGGCTCTCCCAGACAAAGATTTCAAAGCAGACTGGGGTTTCAAGATGTACTGTTCAAGGTCTTTTGAAGAGGCACAAAGAAATGTGGATCATAGATGCAGAGGTCAGCCAAGGAAACTTAATGCAGCATATGACAAACACATCAAGCTTATTGCCCTTCAAAATCGGAAGATGTCCAGCAGTGTCCATCAGCTCAGAATTGGCAGAAACCAGTGGAACCCAGGTATACCCATCTACTGTCTGGAGAAGTCTGGCCAGAAGTGGTCTTCATGAAAGAGTTTAGCCAAAAAGCCATACCTCCAACATGGAAACAAGGCCAAGCTACTCAACTATGCTCAAAAACATAGGAGCTGGGGTGTAGAAAAATGGCAGCCGGTGCTCTGGACTGATGAGTCAAAGTTTTTAATATTTGGCTGTAGCAGAAGGCAGTTGTCCACCAAAGGGCTGGATAACAGTACAGTAATGAGTGTCTGCAGGCAACAATGAAGCATAGTTGAGGTTCCTTGCAAGTTTGGGGCTGCATTTCTGCAAATGGAGTTGGAAATTTGGTCAGGATTAATGGTGTCCTCGATGCTGAGAAATACAAGAAGATATTTATTCATTATGCAGTACCAACATGGAGGCATATGATTGACCCCAAATTTATTCTGCAGCAGGACAATGACCCCAACCATACACCCAAGTTAATTAAGAACTATCTTCAGTGTCAAGAAGAACAAGAAGTCTGTGAAGTGATGGTATGGCCCCCACAGAGCACGGATCTCAACACCATCAAGTTTACATGTATGGATTACATGAAAAGGGATTATATGAAAAAGCAGAAGGATTTGAGGAAGAGAATAGCTGACAGCTCTTCTGTGGAAAGATGTTTGGAACAACCTACCAGCCAGGTTCCTTCAAATACTGTGTGCAAGTATACATAGAAGAATTGATGCTGTTTTGAAGTCATAGGCTGGCCAAATGAAGGCAAATCTCTGGCAGTAAGCTTTTTTCTATATTTTACAACCATTTGCATCAAAATGACAAATCTGGTGTCTAGTCTTGTTGATTTATGATATGGCACCCACTTCCTACTGATGCTAACTTGTTTTTTTCTTCAACTCATTTACATAGAACCATAAAATACAGTGCTAGACACTTGTGGTCTCATTTATCAAAGCATGCATAGTTAGAATTCTCAGTTAGAGTTATCAGTACAAGATCCATTAGTATGCACTAAAAAATAGCAGCCACACTCATTTAAACAATGAAATGCATTTAAATTGCCATATATGGTTAAAAAGGGGGGAATTTATGACTATGTGTGTGCAATCTATTAACCATAGTTACACTTGGAAAACCTGAGATGGTATGAAAATCTCTCATTATTGTCTGTTCCACTGCTGTACTTGGAAATCTAATGCATTGTGGACTGGGTGATATGAGTAGATGTCATTATTCAGCTCATAGTTGGTTGGGAAATGCCAAACTTGTCTCCAGTGCCTCATTGAAATGTGCCTATGGCTAAAAACCATAGTGTAGAAAGTACTTGAGTGTGCACAGTGTTGCTATTGCTGCTTTTTCCTGGGTTTTCCAAAAGTTGAGCAAGTTTCTTCAAGAGAACAAAAATTAAAAAAAAAAAAAGAAACTGAAAATAAGGGTGAAAACCTAAATCCAGTTTGCAAACTGAATCTGGCTCATTTGAAGGAGGGACTCATTGTTACACGTGCATTCATATAAGTTTTACTTCCTAACCATTGAAGGATTGAACAGAACCATACATCCATTTTGTGCACAGAGTTTTGCAAAATGGCATGCAGAATGATTGTTTGTTCTTTAACAATTTGGTAATACAGTCCAAAAAACATAGGGGAGAATATGCAGCACACTAATTTAATTTCTTTGCACTCTGATGGGTACAAATAGTGGACCCTAGTGGCCAAGAAATACCCAAAATGCACTGGGTTGTTTTGGTTTGATTCATTCATTTTCTGGACTGCTTATTCCTTTTCAGGGTCACGTTGAGCCGGTGCCTAGCCCGGCAGCTTAGGGCGCAAGGCAGGAACAACCCTAGACAGGGCGCCAATCCATTGTAGGGCGCACACACACACACACTCACGCCACTTTAGAGACATCAATCAACCTAATGTGCATGTCTTTGGACTGTGGGAGAAAACCGGAGTACCCGGAGTAAACCCACGTAGACACAGGGAGGACATGCAGACTCCACACAGAAAGGACCCAGACCACCCCACCCAGGGATCAAACCCGGGACCTTCTTGCTGTGAAGCAACGGTGCTTACCCACTGAGCCACCGTGTCGCCCTGGTTTGATTCATGCTCTCCTTTGTCACTCAAAAGAATATAAAGTTACTATGACAACAGCCTATTAGACTTTATACAAATAAAAGGATTTTAATAAATGCTTTGTGAATTGTATAAGTCATTTTGTCTTCGGTTTATACTGGGCTTTATTATTTTCTAGCGAATTAGGTATTGTGTATTCTTATATGAGAGACTAGGACTAATGCCAGAGAGTTAAGATAAAACTCATATAATGTATACAAAATCATTTACATTAATCAAATTGCATTCAAAATTTTGAACAGAAGTGATCAATGAGAAGAGCTTTGTACTGCTTTGTAGTTTCCCCCTTTCCCCTTGTGGGTTCAAATGGCCCTAGACCTTGAAAGCAAAATGCCCCCACAGCACAAGTCAAAATATATCTTTAATTTGTCACCTGTCTGTACATTAAGCTAGTTGAAAGCTGTTGATTGTAAGTCAACAAGTCAAAAATACTTTATAGTATACTGTATGGAGGAACCCAGCACACTGTAGCCATATTACTGAAGACCCTGAAAATAAAGGTACGTAAGCCTTGGAGAAAAGCTCTAAGCCTTGGAGCAGCTATGAGGAGCCAAAGTGTTCACTAAGCTAAATCTCCAGACCGCTTACAACCTGATAAGAATCCGAGAGGAAGACAAGTGGAAAACTGCCTTCAGCACTACATCAGGCCATTATGAAAACTTAGTTATGCCATAGTTATGCTGCAATTTATCAATGAGGTCCTTCATGATATGTTGGGTAAATGTGTGAAAGCTTTCATAGACGACATCCTGATATATTCCCCTGATCGGTTCTCCTGTGCTTGCTCAAGCATCGACTATTCATAAAGCGTGAGAAATGGCAGTTCACCAGGCACGAGTCAAATACCTGGGGTATCACATTGAGCCTGAGGGATTTTCCATGTACTGCCGAAAGATGGAGGCTATCACCAATGGAAATGCCCAACCACGGTGAGAGAACTACGAAGATTCCTAGGCTTCACTAACTTTTACTGCAAGTTCATTCAGAATTTCAGTCTTCAAGCAGCCCCCCTCACTGACTGTTCAAGCCCCTGAGATGGAATCTATGATGTAGGTGACCGGGAGCTCTTAGCCATCAAATTTTGCTTGGAGGAGTGGAGACACTGGCTGGAGGGAGCCAAACACCCAGTCACAATCTTCACAGACCACAAGAATCTGGAGTATATCAAAGCTGCCACACGTTTGAATTCACATCAAGCCAGGTGAGCGATAAATTGCACCCACTACCTACCCCAGAGAGACCTTGGTCACATCTTGGTCACATCATCCATAGATTTCATCACTGACCTACCTCAGTCACAGCGGCGTAAAGGTGTAAGATTTGTCCCAATTGCAGGTCTCCCCACAGCCATGGTAACCAGGATTCACCCTACCTTCCATTTCAGCGCCCTTAAGAAAGCACAAACCAGGCCCTTAGACCAAGAGGAAGAGACTGCTCCTGCCTCAGGGGATGGAGTGCCACCCCAGCATGACATATACATGGTCATGGAGATTCTTGATCCAAAGAGAAGCATGGGGGGACTACAGTACCTTGTAGCCTGGGAGGGGTATGGTGCTGAAGAGAACTCCTGGGTCACGACAGAGAATATCCTTGACCCACATAACCCACGACTTCCATACCAGGTACCCCCACAAGCCAGCTCCATGTAAGCAGGGGACACCCAGGAAGAGAGTAAGGGCTCCAGTAATCATGTCTACGGCAGCCAGAGGGTGCACCAGGTACCTTGTGGGAGAACTACAAGCCAGGACTACAACTCCCACAGGGCCCACTTAAAGACCATTTTGGAACATCTTGTTTAAAAACGTGCTGGGAAGATAAAAGGAATGTCTCAGCCCTCCTCAGTGGGATCAACAGCAAACAATTCTACTTGCTACATTTCTCACCACCTTGCATCGAGCCTTAAAATAAAGTTAAGTATCAATTCATGCTCTTTAGTCACATTGTACCCTTTGCATTTTATCACATTTTGAAATCACTCTTAGCCCCTGTTCTCTTTGTTTCTTCTAGTCTCATCTTCACCAGAGCGTGGTGTTCACCTGCCTCATCTCTGACACGTTTTTGGACTACCTTTGTGCTCTTGTATCTTGTGTTTGCCGTTATTATCCCGTGCCTTGCCTTCTGTTTTGTTACCACGCACAGAGCTTCCATGTTTTTGAACTTGCTTATGAACTCCTGTGTTTTTGAACTTGTGTATGAACCCCATGTGTTATATATCTCACTGCATGAAAATAAATATATATCTGCACTTGACTTGTGTGGGATAATTACATTGACAAGTTACCATTCTTGGTACACATGGATACTGTACAGTTAGAAGAAAAATTAAGATTACAGTCAAGAATCATGGAGTGTGAGCAAATGCAAGGAGAAAAAAAAGAGTTTTTATGTTGAGCTTTAAAAAGGGAGGTGGAAGCCTTGAGAAGGTGAGGGAAAATTTCCACAGAATCAATGATACAAAAATCTGTGTCCCCTATGGTGCAGAGGCGAGAGGAGGGGACAGCAAGCAATTGAGTAGCAAAGGATCTAAGCATGTATGTAGGTGTGTATGGAAGAAGGAGGGTAAGTAGGTGGGGCTAAGTAACTAGTATTTTGGAGTGATATGGATGTGATATGTCCCCATTGTCTTGTGCGGGTGATAACCCTAGCAACTGAGTTTTTTTGTGTAAAGGACAAAACTAAAAGTAACAGAAAGCCTAAAAGTAGAAAAAGCATGGATTAGCATCTCTGCCGAGGAGGGCAATGTTGGCAATGTTCCAAAGGTGAAAGAAACGTCAAGCATTAATTAATTAAGCATAAATTAATTACTGGATTAATTTAAAGTGTTACCAATATGACTTTTGTTGGTGGAATAAAAAACACATCACATGGCCACATACACCTCACCTACACCCACACTAGAAAACCATGTAACCCTGACAGTGTAATGTTTAGCTTGCTGTATAAAGCCTGGTTAATTGGACATCTGCGTTTCCTGGGGTAATAATATATGCATATCTAAAAACAAACGAGCAGTGATTATTTATACTGACAATAACAGCCTACTCTACTAAAGCATGCAGGGGGAGGATTCAGCTTGGCTCACAATCTCTCACTGACACCATCGTCATCACACCTGCTGTGATAATAACTGTCTTTAAAGTACTGGCAGATGCTGAATCCTAATAGACCTAATTCCTCCTGTGCTTGTCTATGTGTTTGTTTTCCTCATGTTAATGGAGCAGATTTAATCTGACCATAGACATTCAAATCACATTATGCTCACTTGTCAAATGCTGCTGAATGTGTGACAGAAAGAACTTCTCTTTGTAAGTCTGCCAGAAAGATAATATAATGGACATGATATATGAGGTCTGTCTGGAAAGTAATGAGAATGAAATTCCTGTGCTCCATAGGGCTTAAAAGACAAAGTGCTGAATGGCACACGACATCATCTCACCCAAGGAAAGCTTGCATGAGCAAATGAAAAATCAAGTCACTGTTCATTGTCTTTTTGATTTTCAAGGGATTGTGGATATAGAATTAATAGAAGAAGGCCACGTGATTCTGATGATGTGCTGAATCCAGATAGAGTGGAAGTGGCAGAAAGTGAAAAGTGGAATGGACAAGATGGAGGAAAACCTGTACTGTGCTGCAAATCCCATTTCCAGAAAAATTGTGACACTTTCTAGAAATCCATTTAGGAACAGACTAGGAGCAAAGTATTTTTAAGTTTTAGGTTTTGTGACAGTAATTTTGTGAACTCCTAAAGTTTGTGAAACTAGGTTTCACATATTATGGAAATTATCTGAAAAGTGTGATGGGCAGAGTTAATGTTGGTGAACCAAATAAAAATAATTTTAAATGTTGTAGAGCTCTGTTAAACTGGTATTGAAGAAGAAATGACGATAATGACCATATGATTTAGATCCATTCAATCCAAGGCCATTCAATTTTATAGTATATCTCTAAAATATTCTAAGAATTGCACTTATTAGACATCTTCTGCATGATTCACAAAGTTTGTGATTGTCTAAAGGAATCCAGCATGTATTTTTATATTAAAGTATCATTAATCATTTAAATGCTTAAGGATTTCTGAAGCAATCATTACATTTCTGTTGTTGGAAAACTTCTCTGAATGCTATGTTGGATTTATTTTTTATCACAAGTAGTCTATTTATGTGGTAATTTGTGGCATAACAGATCTTATCCATTGTGTTTTGAGCCACACACTGCATCTAGTTCTAAATTCTTGTTATTCAGAATTGGCTAAAGATGTGAAGGATTCAGTCTCAATAAAGTGCATTATTATGCTGTTTTTTCTATGCATGAATGGTAATGTGTAGGGTTTTTCTGCTTTGAATGGGAACCTGCATAATTCTCTACATTATATAAAATATATTTTATATGGGATTTGCAAGGTAAATAGTTAAGAAACATTTCTCTAGAGTGCTTTTCATAATGATCTCAACTTGCCAATGAGGAAATAAACATTGATACCTAAAACTCTTGTCTTGTCAGATGTAACAGGTTTTAAATATTAACAGCAACTAAACATACCACATAATGGTGCAGAATATGACCACTGCATAAAGTGAGAAAAAAGTGCAAGAATAAAGTGAAATATACAAATAGCAAAACTTGTCCTTAAGCAGTTCTTGGAATATTCACACCAAATTTCAATTTGCCAAGTTGCCATAAAAAGTTCAAAAAGTGTTTTTTGAGCTATTGCCCAAAAAGTGCTTTGAGCCCACCTCATTTTATGCACACCTTTCCTATAACAGCAATTTTTTGCCCATCTTATGCCAGTGCAATTTGCCAGTAATAATAATAATAATTCTCTCACTAGGCTCACTTTTGCATCTCACTTGAAGTTAATAGGCAAATTAAAAATGTTGTAATGTTACTGGAAGCCACAATGCATAAACTCTAAACACTTTCATGTGGCTGAAAATTATGTACTGTTGCAAAGAACTAGCACTGGAGACTTCTTACATAAAAACATCTCTTATATAAACTTTCACAAATTTATACTTTTTATTATACTCAGCCTTAGATTATTTGGGGCTTCCATCAAGAAGGGCCTCAGCTGGGTGGCAAGGGTCCTTTCTGTGTGGCCTTTGCATGCTCACCCCTTCCTCCCATATTCCAGTGAGGCAAATGGGAGATAATTAAAAATACTTTTATCTAAAATATATATATATATATAGGAGGGCGGCACGGTGGCGCAGTGGATAGCGTTGTCGCCTCACAGCAAGAAGGACC
>JAOVYV010150049.1:0-13442 GCA_025674545.1 Hassar affinis
ACCTGAAATATTTCAGTTGGTGTGCAATGAATCTAAAATATATGAAAGTCTAATGTTTATCATTACATTATGGAAAAGAATTAACTTTATCACAATATGCAAATTTTTTGAGAAGTTCCTGTATAGACAATTCATCTGTGTAGAGCATTTCACAATCCTTTTATTTTGACCACCTAATTGGGCATTTATGTTTACTTTTGGAAGCCATATTTAGGAATAAGGTTAACTAGACAAACCGTTCATTAAAAAAATATGGTATATCAAAATTATGGCTAGGTGAAAGTGCAAGTGCACAGTACAAATTAACTTGGAAGCACCATGTAAGAGAAGTCAAAATAATTTCCAATTGGTGCCTACATCAATTATCTATTCTTTCATTTGATTACTCTTTAGTGTATGTACACAAAATCTATTTTTAAATATGAAGAATTTTGCTAAAATATGAAAAGAAATAATAAAAACACATTTTATCATGTTTGTACTGCAAAAGTTTCATTTAAAGCTATTTAAACTTCAAAAACTTCACACTTACTAGTTACACTGGTAAAACTGTATGCCATGCTTTCCACTCCGTTAAATACAGTGTAGAGAGAAAAAATGTATTCGGTCCCAGCAGAAAGACCTGAGACTGTGTGTCTCACCACAGAACCTTCTTCTGATCCACTGATGTTTTCAGCTTGATTATCGTAGATCAGTCTGTAATAGTATGTGTTGCTGTTGTTCACTTTACTCCACTCCAAGTTTAATGTAGTCTCATTGCGATTTGTTACAGAAACGTTGGCAACGTGACTGGGAGCTGTGAGGAATACAAAGATGTAAAAGTAATAATAGGAACTGGGTCATTTCTATTACCCAGAATCATTCTGCACTGCAAATAGTCAAAAACAGACAATAAAGAACAATTTTAAAGAAAGACTGTACAATCATGTAATCATTATCCATGCTTCTGTCTAGTTCATAGTCTAATTAAAAAAAATCAATTACATTAATTTGACCAATACTGCTACTTGATATATGTGTTAAATTATATATGTGGATATATGTGTTAAATTTAAAAAAAATATTTTGAGAAATGTTTAAAAAAGACAAAATTCAAACTGTTAGCTAAAAAATGCTACATTAAATATATGGTAAGAGCACACTTACTAGTCACATTGGTAAATCTGTATCCAGGGCTCTGAACTCCTGCATGTACAGTGTAGAGCATGAAGGTGTATTCAGTCCCAGAAAGAAGATTTTCCACTGTGTGTTCCACTACAGAACCTTCTCCTGATCCAGTAATGCTATTATTCAAACTATTGTAGCTTAGTATGTAACTGTGATTCATGCCAGTCTTATTCCATTGTAAGTGTAGTGTCGTCTCAGTGCGATTTATTACACAGACCCAGGCAACTATAGCTAAAAGAGAGAAAGAATTGGAAGAATTATAGCTATTAATATTATTAATAATTAATAGTACTTTATCTACTTTAAAATACTTTTTTCTGAAGTGCTTATTTTACAATTTAGAAACACAGCAATACTTTGCTCTCACTTTTGTAATGCAGTAATACTTTGCTCTTGTTTATTGATTATTATACTTATCTTTTAAAATAATATGTAAGAGATTTATTTAAGCTTTTATTTTCTGTTCCACATTTTCAGTGAGTCTAATGTTTACAAACATTGTCAGTATTGCTTTTTAATTGCTTGAACTTGAATCAAACACTTGGGGCCTTCACAATCCTTTGCTGGTATTTTTGCCCATTCTTCCTGATAGAACAGGATCGTGGGCCCCCTTGCTGAGGTAGGTTATTTCATTTCACAGCTTTATATGGGGTTCAGGTAAGGGATTTGACAGGGCCACTCCAATACTTTCATTTTGTTTTGTTTGTTTGTTTGTTTATACTTCAGGTATAACAGGTATGCTAGGATCATTGTTCTGTAAAACAAAGTTTTAACTTTCTGGCTGATGTTTTGTGGTGTTGTGTCAGTAATTCTTGATAATACTCCTTCCTAATGATGCCATCTATTTTCTAAAGTGTGCCAGTCTCTTTTCCAGAAAAGCACCTCCACAAAACGATGCTGCCACTCCCATGCTTCCCATGCAAGTTGTGATGGTAGTTTGTTTTTTGTATGAACATTTGCTCATTGCTGGGAGTCTATTTGTGTTTCCTTCTTGAATGATGCATTGCTTATGTAGTCTCTCATATTATATAAGTTTCTCATATTTGCAAACAAGTGTTTGTACAGATGTGTTATCATCAGTTGTTGTGGAAATTGGAGGAAGTGGACTTGTGAAAGTCCACAATTAGGTCAAGGGCAAAAAGCACCTAAAGGTAGGCCCTCAAATACAGGTATAGGGCATTCCCAATTAATAATCTATAATAAAAGTTGGCAGAAGCTTCTAAAAGCTTAAATCAATTTCTGGATTCTTACAGATAGTCAACGTAGTGTATGCAAGTGTTTGACCCACTGGAAATTTCTTATTATTAGCTGAAATGAATTTATCTTTAATTTAAGAAGGCCAAATTGGAGTTAGCAAATAAATACAGAGAATAGCTACAAAAGTTCAGGAACCAAGATTAACTTCTACCAACATGATGGAAAGGCCAAAGTGTGGAAAAAGGAAGGATCTGCTCATGATCAAAAACATACAAACTCATTAGTCAAGCATGGTCGAGGTAGTGTCATGGCTTGGGCTCGCATGACTGCATCTGGAATGGGCTCAATTATTTTTAATAATGATGCAACTCATGATGGTAGCAACAGGATTAATTCAGACGTCTATAGAAACATTCTGTCTCCCAGTTTACAAAGAAATACATCTAATTGGGAGAAACTTTATCATGCAGAAAGACCATGATCCAAAACAACAAAGGACTTCACTAAGTGAAAGAAAGTAGATGGTTATACACTGGCCAAGTCAATCACCATACCTTCAACCAAATAACACTAGTGTTTAACACTGTCGGTTCCAATACATCTGCTCACCTAAAAATTAGGCAGTCTGCTAAGTTCTAAGTTAACATACCTAGATAATCCATATCAAGAAATGAAAGCTGAAATTCTGATCTACTCACTACATCTACATCTTTTGATCTCAAACCCAATTGTCTTCAGTGCTGCAAAAACAACTGGCCTTGCCGAGGGCACTGTATAACTATTTAATGTTAATCTGACAGCTTGTTAGCAATGTGTATTATATGGCAAAAGACATGGGCCCATCCTATACTAACCCAATAATAATAATAATAATAATAATAATCATAATAATAATAATAATACAAAGAAGAGGAAGTAGAATTTTTTTTTACGTGGGATGGGTAGTCCTGTGGTGGCAGTAGGTGGTACCATTGAAGTTGAAACCGATATAGGTGTTGAGTTTGCCTGTGAACAGAATTAATTATTTTTTACAAAATTATAATAATAATAATAATAATACATCTTCTATATAGCATTATTAACATGTGCTTAATGTGTTTTATGATAATGCTCCTACAAATACTAATAAAGTAACTGTGAATCTATAAGAATTACTATGGATTATGAACTTTTGGGAGTAACAGAAGTTCTGCACCAATCTTGTCCCAAAATTATAGATATGGTGCACAATGTGTTATGACCATGGCTGCCAGAGGGTGCCAAAAGCCTCCTGGGAATGGACTACAGCCTCAGACAACAATTCCTAGGAGGCACTCATAACAAGGCGCACCTGGTGGCGGCCATCTTGATTACTCCAAAGCCTGCTCTGGGGAAGCATAAATGGAACTGTTTCAGCTTTCCCCAGCGTGGAACAACATTTGTGTTTGTAACAACATGGTAAGTTACTTGTTCTTCTCATTTTCTCATTCCTTGCTTCACATGTTTTGTGTGTAGAGACCTCACGTTTGTTTGTTTTTGAACTGTTTCCACACCCTGGAGTTGTATATAGACATTGTTTCACTGCACTTGGTTTTTGCATCACATTTAGTTTAGCACCCTGCATCATTTGTGTTTGTTGGGCTTTCAGCTGTGAATAAAGTAAGGGCTCACGGACCAGCGGAAGATCGCCCACATCATTACTTTGCTCAGCAGCAAGGCCCTCCAGTGGGCCACTGCCCTGTGGTACCATACAGATGAGGGTGTTCACTCATCTTGATCTGTTTCAGATAAACCAGAGGGCAACAGATTATGCCTTGGAGTTCTGACCCATGGCTGCAGAGAGTGGCTGGAATGAGCCAGCCCTGATGGCCACGTTTTGTCGAGGGCTCAGTGTCGAGGTACAAGGAGAGTTGGCATGTGGAGACACCACCATGACCCTGAACAACCTCACTTCCACAGCCATCGGCCTGGATCACCTACTGCGGATCAGGCCAACCAGCGCTCCCCCACTGGACTGGACGGAGGAACATCGGTTGGTGGCCTCGTAGGAACATAGATATTCAGTGATTTCAGAGACAGTGATTTCAAGCACCATCCCCCTTTTAACACTAGCATGGCCAAAGCTATGAAAATTTTCATAAGGCAGCTTAGCAGCACTGTAGCCCACTCCCCTCTGAGAAGCAATTACCCATTGTCTTGGTAATGACTCTCAGCCATGACTCTCAATTTTTTTTTTACCACATTAATTAAAACAACCTTACACTCTTGCTCAGTAAAAGCCTTTATGTATATTTCTTTCCTGTGACATTACATCAGTCATACTGCCTGTTCAGCAGAATCATCAGTCAAATGCATTGCTTGAAGTGGGTGTTCAGATTGTCCCTATATTTCTATTTGTATTTAATAGTTAAAAGTTTGAAGCTGTGTTAACAGCCTAGCTACTGTTAATGGTTTTCTACAGTATATGCCATAAATGGGTCTATAGTTCAGGGTAATTTCCCTGATGATAATGATGAAGCAAAAAGGAAAATTAATTGAGTCTATCAGTTAACTGGTGCTACTCTCAAGATAAGCTTTGAAAGTTGTGTTCCTCTTAAACTAAACAATGAAAACATAATTTCTCTAGTATTGTCACATAACTGTGATCTGTTTCTTTGTGTGTAATCCTATATGTTTGCATGTCTGTCTAGTGCAAACTAAGACTGACTTACCCACACAAGAGCCACAAAGTGAAAAAGAGACAGCAACACCTCAAATCTTCCCATGATGAAACCAGCTCAAGCAAAGCAGAAAGCTTAATGGGACTCTCTGCTATCAAACTGCTGTCTAACTTCTGCTTCAGTCTTAGTACAACAGTTATTGTGCTTGAATTATAAAACTCCGTCTTAGTTCATCTTTGGTTTCTTTTTGTAGAGACGCACCTTTTTCTCCCCTGACTTATCACACCTTGCTTTAATGGCACTTCTCTTTTTAATGCTGCTGGGAATATCCAAGCACTTCAACCTTTGCCCTCCCTTTATTATACTTCCTTATTTAAAACCCTGTCCTTGTATTGTCAGTAAATGCGCACAGCTCCTTTCCCTTACATGCCTTTCATTTTTCAGCTTTCATTTGACCGATTTTGCCCTTTCACCAGCTATTTTAATTTTTTCTGTAATACATGTAATTTATTTGTATCTTGCAGAAATTATCATACAGTGCAACTAATGTATGGTATTAGAAATTGGTATACAGAAATTATCATACATTCCATTTATTTAAAATCTTTTACAAAATGCCCTTTGAATAAATATTTTATCTAGTCTGAAAAAAAAATTTAATCAGGCTAAACATGCAGATGAGGGCACTGGCCTATGGAAGGTCATATAATAATAAATAAAATCAATCTTATCATTTAGGACAATAAAACAATAAAAGAAAATAGCCTGGTTGTGTATTTGCATAACAAGCAAAGTATCTACATGGGTTAGTAAAAATGATTCTGCATTATTTGACTTAAAACTGGCCATATTCAGACTTGAGTTTAACATGCGCCAACAAGCCTTCAGAAATTAGACTAAGATAGATGAAGGATTTGAACAAGCAGAACCTTATTTATGCACAAATCGAAACTTGGGCACATGTTGTGCCCATTTTTATTGTGAAATATGGACTCAAGCAGCAGTATTACGTAAACACAAAATGTTGTGCTGATATATGTAGGCATTGTAAATAACTCAGGACATTTCTGCTCCTTGCCAGCTTCTGCTATCACTTCTGGGACTGGTTCTGAACTGTTTAAGATACTCATAGCTTATTGTGAAATTCCAAACCTTGAAAATATTATTCCTGACTGACTGAATCTTTTTATTTCATCTATGGTTTGTACTATCAATGTAGTTTCTGTTTCTTGTCTGCTTATTATACCTTTATATTAATTTGTGTCACAACCTATTAGCTGAGAACTGTATTAAAAATCTTTTGCACATGAGCCTGTGTATGTTACATGCATGCTTAACAGTTATGTAATGCCATTTAAGGCTAATAATATATGTAAAAATAACATAAATATGACCACTCATTAATTCATGTAAGGATACAAACACTGGTCGGAGTAAAGAGCAGACAGTTTATTGTATGCAGGATTGAACAAACCAAACACAGAGTTCATACAAAAAGCAGGCAATACTCCAAAGAACAAAGGCACAGAGCATGGCATAAAAAATGATAAGAGCAGGGAGTATACAAAACACAAAGTCTCAGTTCAATGCTCAGAAGATATCCAAAACAGTGACAAGGGTGAGCGGAGGCAGACACCACACTCTGACATGGGGAACTGGGGATAAACAAAGAGAAAAACTGCTAAGGGTGCTGGCAAGGCAAAAACGTGAATATTTACAAACATGAGACTAAAGGCAAGATACTTAGCTGAGATTCAAAAAGCGAAGAGATTCATCATGGAGACAGTAGGACAAATGTTGATCCACACTGAGGAGTGCTGAATGGGCCTCTTTTTTACTCCTCAGCGCAGCTTAACTGGCTAATCAAGATGGCAGCCAGCAGGTGCACTTGATTTGCAAGGCCCTGTGGGAGCAGTAGTTCTTGTTTGTAGTCTTCTCACGGGGTGTTTCAGGTGCCCTCTGGCAGCCGTGGACATGACAATTCATAATTTTGCTTCTTTGCCCTTTAAAGAAAGGATTTTTCCCCCAAAGAGAACATCGGCATCTTAAGATGCTAGAAAATGCTATCTTATTCAGAGACATTGTTTATCTAGAAGAGTGAATTTTCTCTGGATAAAATTATGATTAAAATTAAAATTAGCTCTAAGCATAGCATATGATCTGTTGGCTTATTGTTCTTATAGATTTTCTTCATACTCTCATGTGTAAATTGATGTGGCAGTGAGGGCATGATCAAGCGCTTCTCTGGCTACAGGAGACAGAGCCAATATAATGACACTACACAAACTATATGAGCTGTTGTGTATTAAATCAAATTTGAACCAGCATTTATCATCCGCAAATGTAAGTGTACAGTGGACTGTTGTAAAGTGCACTTGGGTCCCACTGGTTTCTGCCAGTTCTGAGGTGATGGCACTGCTGGAAATCTTCCGATTTCTAAGGGCAATAAGCTTGATGTGTTTGTGATCTGCTGCATTAAGTTTCCTTGGCCAACCACTGCGACTACGATCCGCAATGTTGCCCGTTTCTTTGTGCTTCTTCAAAAGAGCTTGAGCAGTACATCTTTAAACCCCAGTCTGCTTTGAAATCTTTGTCTGGGAGAGCCCATCAGCATGCAGTATAACTACCTTGTGTCTTGTTGCTGTGCTCTGTCTTGTCATGGTGTAGCCCTGTGACATGAAACTGCCTTCCACAACCTCATAGCAGAGTTTGGCTGTTCCTCACACAGTATTAAGCTTAAATTGGTAAAGCTAAAATTTAAATTGATAAATAATAAACAATTGTTATGTGTATGTTTGAAAGCATTCTTAGTTTACAGCATTTTTCCACACCTGCCTAAAACTTATCACAGTACTGTATGTCTGGACCAATCACAGCATACTTACGTCACACTCAACGTCCCTATGCACGGAGAAAGGAGCTAGAAAAGTCCCTATACACAATGTTCTAAGAACTACAATCGTCCCCAGTTCCTGCTGTGCGAACATGCAAGCAAGGTGTTACAGTTATAAGAACTATGAAAATGTTCATCCAGTGTGAAAGTGCCTTATACTCAAGTATGAGTATGTGGTTATTATACATTATGATATTGCACATTAAGATATCGCACAGAATGATATTGCACATTAAGGTACTGCACATTACGACATTGCACAAATGATTTACTCAAATAAATATACATCAGAATTTGGTTATTTTCAGGAGTCTGATGGTAGTAAGGTAGAAGTTATTTCTATATTGGTCCATTTTGCAGTGTAGACTAATGTGCCATTTGCCTGAGGGCAAAAGGGTAAACAGGCTGTGATGGGGTGAGTGGAGTGAAGTCAATATCCAGCAACCAGCCAACACAACACACTGCAAAAGAAAAACAGGGAAGCTCCTTTAAAGGGTAAAAGGGAAGTGGAATAAACAAAAGAAATGGGAGAGGAGCACGAGACAAAAACGGAGACAATCACCAAACACGCAAGCACACAAAAGCACGCGCACAAAGAGACTCACACTCACCAACAATCGCACAACGGAGAATAAACAAGACGAAGGCAAAATGAATAGCACTGGAAGGGATAGCAGGAAGAAATCGCTCGGTAAGTTCGCAAGGGCAAAACAATACTTCGCAACCGCCAGTCGAAACACGAGAGGTATAAGTAGAGGAAGAAACAGGAAGTAGTTACTGGATCACCCTGTGAGGAAAAAGGTGAGAGGTTAATAGGCGGGACTAGAGGAGCGAGAAAAGGAAGTGGCCTGCTGGTTTCTAACATAACCCCCCGCGAAGAGGTCGTTAAAGGAGACCCCGAAGGGTTACGACAAACGGCCTAACAGGACCATCTTTGGGAGGGTGGGATGGGGAAGGAGACCTGGGCCTACGAGGGGGATGGCCCCTAGGGCAAGGAACAGGAGGAAGAGAGGGCCCAGGGAGAGAAGGAGGAACTAGGGAACCAGGAGGAAAACGCCTAGGGAGAGGAATAGGAGCACTGGGAGCCTCGGGAGCGGGAGCAGAGGTGGAAACTGAGGAGCGGGGAGGTCTACCTCTGGGACGGGGAACGGGAGCAGGAGTGTGCCCGGAAGAAGAGAAGGGGGCTACGGGACGAGGAGAGTTGCCCCTAGGGAGAGGGATGGGTGCACTGGAAGCCTTGGGAGCAGGAGCGGAGGCGGTGACTGAGGTGCGAGGGCTTTCTCCAGGATGTTGCACCTCTTGGTCCAAGAATTCTCCTCAGGCCCAAAACCTTCCCACGAGAGGAGATATTCCTGACCAGAGGGGGTGCGACGGGAGTCCAGGACGTGTGAGATGGTGTATACGGGAGATTCGTGAGGTGTTTGTTGAGGGATAGATTGGTGTGGTGTGGTGTCTAGGGGACCTGAAGTGTGAGGTTTAAGGAGGGATATGTGAAAGGAGGGTGAGGTGCGGAGGTGTGGTGGGATGGGGGTGTCACCGTGATGTCATTGATGACCCTGGAGATTGGGAAGGGACTGACATAGCGGGCATTGAGTTTCTTGTTCCCCTTCAGTCTGAGGTTGCGGGTAGAGAGCCATACTTTGTCCCCCACTTGGTATCTGGGGCCCTCAGACCTGCGACGATCAGCGTTGGATTTAGCAACCCGGTTGCTGTCCTGGATTTTCCTGTGAATGGTGGCCCAGACCTCTTCACTCCTATGGAACCACTCGTCCACAGCTGGGGCATTGGAAGGGTTATGGTCCCAAGGTGCAAAGGGTGGTTGAAAACCCAGGAAGCATTCAAAGGGGGTGAGGCCAGTAGAGTTGGCCACAAGAGAGTTCTGGGCGATCTCGGCCCATGGGAGAAAGGTAGCCCAGTCGTTTTGGTTCCCCTGACAATAAGCTCTGAGGAACTTGCCAAGTTCCTGGTTGGCCCTTTCACATTGGCCATTAGATTCTGGATGATATCCTGAGGTTAGGCTAATGGAAGCCCCCAATTTTCTAACAAACGCTTCCCAAACAGCGGAGGTGAACTGAGGTCCCTGGTCGGAGACTATGTCTTCATGGAGGCCGTAGTGCCGAAAGACCTCGTGGAATAAAAGTTCAGCCGTCTGGAAGGCGGAGGGAAGAGCCGGAAGTGCCAGGAATTTGACTCCTTTAGAGAACCTGTCCACTACGGTGAGAGATGGTGGTGTTGCCCTCGGACAGAGGGAGATCTGAGACAAAGTCCACCACGATGTGACTCCAGGGATGGTTGGGCACAGGGAGTGGAAGGATTTTGCCGGCGGGCTGTTTGCGAGGCACCTTAGAAGTGGCACAGGTGGCGCATGAGGCGATGATGTCGTTGACGTCCCTCCTCATGGTAGGCCACCAGTATTTGCACTTTCTATTTTGTGTTTTTCCATAGTCCTCTTCTCGCCGGGATGCCCAGAGTGGGGTTGGTGTGCACAGACATAACGAGTTCTTTGGAAAACTTATCCGGCACGAAGATCTTCCCCTGGGGTATCTGGAGCTCGTTAGGTGGTGGATCGTTGGCGTTGGCCTTACGGATGAGTTCGTCGATTTCCAAGGTGAGAGAATTGCAAAAAACCTGTGGCGGTAGGATGCTCTTAACCGGGAGAGCGGTCTCGACGGGGTGATCGAAGATGCGCGACAGGGTGTCAGCCTTCACGTTCTCTCTCCCGGGATGGTAGGTAACCAAGAAATCGAAGTGGTTAAAGAAAAGGGACCACTGGGCCTGTCGGCGTTAAGTCTACAGGCTCCCTTAAGGTACTCGAGGTTACAGTGGTCAGTGATAACTTGCACTGGGAATTTGGCTCCCATGAGCCAGTGTCTCCACTCTTCAAATGCCAACTTGATTGCCAATAACTCCCAGTCACCTACATGATAATTGCGCTCCGCTGGGGATAGCTTGCGTGAGAGGAAGGCGATAGGGTGCAATCTGGGAGGAACGCCCTGACGCTGGGAGAGCACTGCCCCGACTCCCACCAAGGAGGCGTCGACCTCCACCTGGAACTGTAGCTCCGGGTCCGGGTGAGCCAAAACGGGTGCAGTGGTGAAAGCTGCTTTCAGCTTCACAAAGGCGTCCTCTGCCTTCTCGTTCCACTTGAGGCTTTTGGGTTTGTCTCGAAGGAGAGACAAACAGTGCCACCTGACTGAAGGACCGGATAAAGCGTCAGAAGAACCCCAGAAAACTCTGCAATTCCTTGACCGTGCAAGGAGTGTTCCATTTAAGGATGGCGTCAACCTTCCCCGGATCCATCTTGACACCCTTGTCACTGATTATGTATCCGAGAAAAGAAATACTTTCCTGGTGGAACTCGCATTTCTCGGCTTTGATATAAAGCTCATTGTCCATCAAGGTCCAGATTACAGCCTTGGTGTGGGAAATGTGAGAGTCAAGGTCCGGGGAGTAGATAAGGATATCGTCCAAGTAGAGTATAGCACAGCTGCCCAAAAAGTCCCTAAGGACGTCATTGACCACTGGAACACTGGAATACCGCTGGGGCATTGGTGAGGCCGAAAGGCATAACGAGGTACTCATAGTGTCCAGTGGAGGTGCTGAATGCAGTCTTCCACTCGTCCCCTTCCTTGATCCAAACCAGGTTATATGCATTGCGGAGATCAAGTTTGGAGAATATCTTTGCACTACGAAGTTGTTCCAAGGCCGAGGGGACAAGCGGAATGGGGTAGGTGTATTTCTTGCTAACCTTGTTCAGCTCACGGTAATCGATGCAGGGTCTCAACGAGCTGTCTTTCTTTGGCACAAAGAAGAAGCTAGAGCTAGCTGGGGACTTCGATGGACAGATGAACCCCTGCTGAAGTGCCTCCTGAATGTATTCCTGCATGACTTTTGTCTCCTTTACCGAGAGCGGGTATGGCGTAGCCCAAGGAAGTCGTGCACCTGGGAGCAGCTCGATGGCACAGTCGTAGTTTTGGTGAGGGGATAGTTGATTAGCCCTTTGCTTACTGAAAGCTCGGGAGAGTTCGTGGTACTCCTTGGGAACGTTTAGAGGAATATCCTCCTCCTGCTCGGAGGCGGTAGCCAACTGCATAACCCTGGTAGGTGACTTGATGCAGGAATCAAAGCAGTGCTGAGACCAGGAGAGAATGTTAAAGGGTTGCCAAGAAATACGAGGATTATGACATTGCAACCAGGGTTGTCCCAAAATGATGGGGGACGAGTGAGTGGAGGTAACGAAAAACCTGCGCTGTTCGCTGTAAACCAGACCCACGTGGATAGTGATGGGCACCGTGCAGCAGGTAATACGTCCGGAGCCCAGGGGTTTCCCATCCGCCCCAGTGATGCGATGGGGATTAGGCATGAGGGTGGTTGATATGTTGTGTTTAGTGACGAACTCAGAGTCGATGAAATCTCCCTCGGCGCCGGAATCTACAAGGGCTGAGAGAAACAGATCAGAGTGGGGAAGGACCACTCGTACGGTTAACTTAGCTGAGGCTCTGGAAATAGGAGAACTAGTGCTCACCTGGTTGCGACCCGGCTTGTTAAGAGGCTTGTTCAGACTCCTACTGGGACGAGGAGTAGGTCTGAGAGAGCAGTCTCCGATCTGGTGATCCTTAGCTCCACAGTAGAGACAGAGGTGGTTAAGGATGCGCTCACGGCATTCTCGAGCTGATAAACGGGAACGTCCCAACTCCATAGGAACCAGGGAAGACTTGGGAGTCTCAGCTGCAAGGGTGTCCTGTCAGCCGACCTGGCTCCAAGTGGTGCAATGATGATCCAGCTCGATGGTAAGTTCTATGAGTTGTTCCAGATCGAGTCGAAGCGCACGCCCCACGAGCTCCTTCTGAAGACACGGGGAGAGACCAGCCTTGAACTGGGAGAGGAGAGCAGGTTCGTTCCATCGCTAGCGGCCACCAGGGTGCGGAACTTGAGGGAGTATTTGGTGGCGGACAGACGTCCCTGTTGGAGTCGTTGCAGCTCATCGCCCGCGGAGAGCCCCTGCCATGGGTTATGAAAGGTGCTGCGGAAAGCCTTGGTGAAGGAGTCTGGACCTCAGGACCCTTGGCATTCCAGACTGCTGTGGCCCAGGAAGCTGCGTCACCCGACAAATGGGAAATGAGAAGGGCAATAGAGTTGTTCTCAGTAGTAGGAGGCCTGCTGGTGAGGAAGAGAGAAAACTTTAGCAGAAAATCCTCACATTGTTCCGGATTACCAGAATAACGTTCAGGCTCTGAGATGGGGATGAGAATCTCAGGAGCGGGCGCAGGCGGAGGTTGAGGCACGGGGACTTCCGCGGAGAGCCTCAGGATCTGCTGAGCGAGAACTGTGAGGAGATGTCCCTGTGCCTCCCTGTTCCAGGAGTCTCCGGAGGGTTTGTCTCCGGACAGTTTGTCCCACCGTCTCCATGTTGGTGGCGAAGTATTCTGTTATAACTTGTGTTAAAGGGAGCGGAGGAGACGTAGATGTGGTAAAACAACAGTTTATTAGGTACTTGATGGTACAGTGAGGAATGAATGCAGTAGCGCTGGATAAACGTAACCAGG
>JAOVYV010150056.1:0-13439 GCA_025674545.1 Hassar affinis
TGAGGAAATGCTCCTTGATCTCCGGCCTTCCCTTTAAACACATGCTTCTATAAATTATGAACATTTGCTCCTTGTGACTAATGTCAGGTGTACAGTACAAGATAATAAAGAAGTACTTTGAGTCTCTTACGTGAATCAATATTGCTTCCAGAATCTTGCCACTCACAATCTGTTTCAGCTCAATAAGCATATGTCTCTTCATCTTTAACTTTGGTAAGATGATTTTCCACAATGGGGTCAAATGTTTGCCAGTAATTTAACCTCTTTTAGGAGATTTCCAATATCTGGTTGGAAGACTAATTGTCTATTGAACCCCTGAATCCTAGGATTCTTTCAGCCACAGAGAGGTGGTACTTATGAAATGTGTAAGCACATTTCTTTCTTTCTGCCTCCAAAATTATTGTTTGTATCTGGTCAAGAGTCTCTCCCTAACAAATCAAGTTCTGTCCACTTAATCATAATATATGTATGTTCAGGACTACCCTCATGGTGTTTCAGAATGGTGTTGATACTTGAGCAATCATTCACACCTTCCTTACAGTATAAACAATACACAGCATGGTTTTTGAATCAGTATTATTGTCAGAGCCTGGTAATTTTTCTCCCATTTGCCAGCTGTCTCCATAATAAGCCTGAATGGAAACCTTTTCTGGACTTGTCTTTAAGGGAAGAAAATGCAGAACTGGTTTGAAGTCAGTCTTTAAGTCTAGTGGCCAATCTTCTGAGTCAATCTCATTTGGTGGAGCTGTAACTGTTCTACTAGGGTCTGAGCTGCTTGTACTGTATATGATGGTGGCTGTACACCTCTGGTTGTGCTAGTTATAGTTGAAGCTCCCTGTACTTCACCTGGGTCTGAATTAGTATCTGCTGAAGCCAGCTGTACTGGGACAGTGTTAGTACTGGCTGAGGCTGATAAAGAGATAATGGATCATGACCCAGTATCACCTCTACTGACAAACATTAGCAGATCTACTGTAAATTATAGGTAACAATACTATAATTCATTTTATCAGTTGCATTAGGACCATTCAACCATTTTACACCTTGCCTAAATACTTGATTGATACCTGCAAATCACTCCAATGGTGAGTTTTTTTTCTCTCTTTTCATAACCAGAAGGCTAGTGATGGAGTTTGCATGAGTTTGGAATTACGTATGAGCATGGTTCCCTGTGATGGACAGGCAGTCACAATCATTCACACTTCATATTCATTGTTCCCGGTGTAGTCAGGCAGTGTTGGAAGCATTGTTCATGGTGCGGCTAAAAGACTGATTTGTGAATTAAACTGACTGTGAGTTTGGATCAGCAGTGTTAGCATCTGACTGTGAGGTGTTGGCATTGACTTGCATGGTGTTAGCATTGGATGGACTTTTAAGCCAGTGAGTTTTAGGGATGTTTTGCCACCATATGGAAGCTGTGAACATGGAGTGTGAATGCTTATTTCTTGTGTTTTTCCTGGCTCATCACTAGTGTCATCCGTTAGAACTGTGTATGTTGCTTTACTTCACCTGTTACTGAAATGAGTTCCAATGTGTACCAACAGATGGTAGCCATCTTTTACCAGGGCAAAAATATCAGTTATGTGGTTCTCAGCAACGTCTGTAAACAAACAAATAACATCATATGACAAAAACAATCACAACAGAGTTCAGTATGTAGAAACCAGGAAACTGAAGAGAGGACAGTGGAAAGGAGACAGGGTCTGGAAGGGTGATAGGGTGCAGGAAGTGGTGATAGAGATAGAGCTTTTGGCAGGTAGGAGAGCAGTATTGGTCTTAGTCTGGGCACCAGAACAAGGACAATTCCTCCCTTTTGTGTTGGAGAGCAGCCTTTGAATATCAGCAAGAAGGAATGCAGATGATGGGGAAGGCAGGAAGTGTGGAGCTTGTGGTAAGGTAGGTTGAAGTCTCAGAGGAGAGTGAGCATGTGCTGTCAGTAAGGAAAATATTGAGCTTTTACATTTCTTCAGGAAAGTCTCCTAGGGCACCAGGAGGACAGTAAATGACAATGAGAAGATGATGGATCAGAATGGTAATTGTAATTGCATGGTATTCAAAGCATGAGATTTTGAGATGACACAGTAAAATATCTATGAAGCACCATTGGTGACAGCAAACCTTTACCACAACCCCTGCCAGTTTCTCAATGAGTGTGAGGAAAAGCATGGCCAGAGACAGAGCAGCCAGGTGTAGCCAAGTTCTGTGGAGTGATCCAGGTCTCAGTTAGTGCCAGAAAGTATAGAAAGTAATGAGTAGCTAACACTGAGATGAATTTGGCTTATTGTAAGGCAGACTGGCAGTTCCAGAAGAGCAGAACCACTGTTTGGGACCTTCATTTCACAGAACCTTGAGGTAGGTTTTGAAAGTTTGAAACCCCAGTTGTAACCTTTGCTAATCTACAGTTGCCTTGCATTTACCTGCTGTTATAGCAGAGCTAAGGGTGTGCTTTATTCTAAACCCCACTTCAAGAAAAGTATCTAAAAACTTACAATTTCTAAAAATGCAATAAAAACTGAAATCTGTAATTCGTTCTAACCTTTATTTGACAGACAAAATGACAAAGAAAAGCTTTTCACTGTTTTGTGAATGATGAGCTTAACTCTTTTTGTTAAATATAAACAAATTATAAAAGACACACACTCAAAGAAAGCTTGGAAGGAGGCATGTTTACCACTGGGTCACATTACCTTTTGTGTATGTTAATCGTTTGGGAATTGAAGATACTTGATTGAAGACTTGAGCTGCTCAAATTTCCATGGTCGCCGTTGTCTGATTCTCTTCTTTATGATGCACCAAACATTAGTAAACAGAACTGTAAACAGAACTGTAGTAAATAGTAAACAGAACTGGACTGCAGGCAGGCCAGTCAAGCACACACACTGTCTACGAAGCCACACTGTTGTAACCCATGCAGAATGAGGCCTGGAATTGTCCTTCTGAAATAGACATGGAGTTCCTGGGAAAAGATGTCATCTTGTCAGCAGCATATGTCCCTCCACTATACCAATATATTTATTGGTTGTAAGTTGTAAGATGTTTTTCAGTATGGTTTTCCCAGGACTCTGATGAGGGATCATGATTAGTATGCTGGGATCAAAACATCTAGGACCACCCCTTGTCATCCTTAGAGTGAGCCATATCCTGAGCGAGTCCACAGGAACCTAGTAGATATGCTGGGAACCCTGATTTCTAAAGAGAAGAACAGATGGAGCCGACACATTAGTTATCCATTTACCATGAACATGGTGGATTACCATAGTGGATGCTCCCTGAGACTTGATGTGGCATGACTTGCAGATGAAACTAGCAATAGTAACAAAATATATTTCTTCTAATAGCTTAAACCTCTCCCAGTCTGCCGTTACGAATGCTGAGAGACAGCTTTGCAGCACAGTCTAATCTCATTTTGTGTTAATGTGCTAATTAATATGTCTAGAGAGCTGCTTAGTGAGAGGAAAGCAAGGCGAGATGACAGATGTTGCAGCGTTAAGAGCAACCAAAGGGAGGATATACCGCCTAGAGTGTTTCCAGGGAAAAAGCTCTCGATACAAAGGGAATGTTGAACTAAAGAGGTGATGGAAGCTGAAAGGAGATTCAAAGTTTACAGAGACTGAGAATTTCTTTATTTTTCTTCCCCATGTTCTTCTCATTCAACTGTTGTTAAATACATCAGACAAGCCAAAAAAAACCTATGCATCTCAACAATATAAAAACATTTTTCCCTAAAGAGCAGACATAGCATGTTTTTTCTTTTAAATAATGTCCTAATAAAGTATAGATGGAGTCGATTAGCTAATGAACAGAAGATGCTGCTTTTAGATAATTACATTGCAATTCAAATTGGACCTAAAACACAGATTTTGGGTGTTTCTGACTATCTAGAAAGCAAGTGCATTTTCTATCAAGATCAGTGTGAGATTAATAATGGAATTAAAAATAGACATTAACTGACAATCTCTTACAGGCCCCATCATTTAATGGTTTGGGCATGACATGCCTAATACATTACAGTCCTTTAAAAACATCTCTGCTGGTTTGCATCATGCAGTGAAGATGGTTATTTTGACCTTTTTGAGATATAATTTTTATCATGGAATTGAATTAAAACTATGAGTACTACGACACACAGACTCTGAGTATTGCTACCTTCAAAGGCTGAAGCAATAAATTGTATCTTATATCTTTGTATGTATATTGATTTGTCTCATTAATTGGACTACTTAATTTCTGGTATCTGTGAGTTTTCTGGTTTACCTTGGAAACCATCTAGGGGGAAAAACTACTCTTGAAATACATTATGAGCTACAAGTGGATGTTACCCATGTTGACAGCAAGTAGCTGCAGATCAGCTCAGACAGTATTTATACCTAATGGCAGGTGCAAGCTGTAATTACATTTTGGCTAATTTATGCAGACTTATTTTAATCATGGATGGAATAAACATTGGTGAATGCATATACAGTATATTTAGTTAAAAGTACAGTGCCTAGGTTTTTGTTTTTTTGTAAAAAAAAATAATTGAGGGGGAAAAAACTATAATATAACATCTATAAGCTACTGTAAATTGACCTGATAATATTGTATGAGAAATCCATCCAAGTGTCTGCTGTGTTAAGGGTGTCAAGTTAGAACTAGGATACTTTTTATGTATACTATATGTCATATGCCAGGCCAGATATTCCAGGCATCATCCTGGGAGAGACAGACAGAGAGAGAGAATAAACTGAAGAAGGACATTTTATGCTGAACAGGCAATTTATCTATTGAAGCTATTGATGATGATAATCAGAAGATTTAAGAAATCATCACTGTTGAGTTTATATGCAGAACTGAGAAGTCGCTGAGCTAGACAATTCATGATACCTGGCTGGTGAAAAACAACCCAGTGGAGATACATAACTAGTGAAGACCTGTGTCTTTTTAAGCTTTGGTGGCTCTGGTATATGCTAAACATTCTGGGAGATAAAATAAACAGAGTAGATAACACAAGACTGTGAACACTGATTATGTAGTGGGGAAAAAAAAAGTTGATGAACACAGATGTTTAGCCTGTGCACACAGCTCACTTTGAGATGGAGCAACTCTTTATATTCAAATAGAGGTAATATTTACTGTAGTTAGATGGTATTAAGGGTCTAGTTTATTCTGTAGTAAATGTGCTGTTTCTGTAGGTGCTGATTGATCAGGCGGTCTGAGTGTGTCTTGGCTGCACCAAATACACCAACTAATATAGTGCAGGACAACGACTCCCATCGGCCACTCCGCCTGATCACATGATCATGACACCCATGTCACATGACTTTTTGCACCTGATTTATGTTTATCTTTAAAGATCACTAATAATTAAGCTACATCTTACACAACACTCTGTGTCTAACTTTTTGTTTCATGGTCTTTATATTTTGTTTTCACTTGTAATAAACAAAATCTGCACTTGCATCCACCTCAGTCTTCCATCCATGACAGTAAGAGCTGCAAGTCAAGCTTCTTGTTTTGCTCTTACTTGTGGTAGACTTCCATAATAATGTGCAATACCTGGGCTGTGCATCAACTGTATATTACTATACTAAGTAGTATATCAGTGCACCACTGGTGTCCTTGCTATTTAGATGTGTCTGTTGACTTTTTTAAAATTACCTTTGCTAGTATGTACCTTAAGGTAATTTACCAAGTTTATATACAAAAATGATCTATTATTATCTATTGTTAAACTGTTTAATGAAATCTTACTCTACTTTCTAATGAACAAATGAACAATGATGAGCAATAAACCACATTATCTGAAAAGTATAATTATTATGGACAATGGTTTAAAAGCAGTAAGGACACTACACTGCACTTGACATCATACAGTACATTCTCACCAAGCTGCAGTGCAGTCAGATCTTCCCTGTCATCCTGCTTCATACACAACAAAGAGACAGACATATATTTTACCTTAACACTATACGCCAATAAAATAGTTTCCATGGAAACAGCACTTAGGTTTCTCTGCTATGTCCCTGATGGACAGTAATCCCCCTTATGTTTTAATAGTCATTATTATTGCATCATGATGTCTGACCTCAAGAAAATCATTTTAGATAATGTCTTACACTTGAGTATAATGTAAAGCAGTTAATCTCCTCTAAGGCCAGTAGATCAGCTAAGATGTTCTTAAGATGCAAATACTCACACTTATGTTAAGTATATGTTGTTAATATGTCCTAAATGAATGGTGGCTCAGTAGGTTAGGACTCTGGGTTGCTGATCGGAAGTTCGGGACCTCAGTGGGTGGTTTGAGCAGAGGGTTAAGGGTTGCCTGATACTGTGGCTGTGACTGTGGTTAAGGGTCTTGCTCAAGGGCCCAACAGCAGCTGCCCTTAACTTGCTGCTCAACCCAGCTACTGAGTGGTGCAGTGTACCCGTACTGGTCTCAAGCCCAGTTAATGCAAGGTTTGTATCAGGAGGGCAAAATGCAGACTTGATCTGCTGTAGTGGAAAAAACCTTCCACCCTCCCGATGTAACTGGTCTATGGAAGACCAGTTATGAATGAATGCATTTCATTCATAGGTAAAATGACACAACCAATGATGTGCAGAGGTGGCATTGCTATGTATTTGGCATACCAGTTTTTCACGAGTTCATGATTCAATTTTAAACAAAGAACAATTATGAAAGTTCTTTTTTATTTCTGACATGTAAAACAATGCACATTTTCTTGTATATGTTTTTGCAGCTTCTCCATATCTTAAATAACTGAGTGAAAACATTATTTTTTATTTTTGAAGAATAACAATTTCAAAATAATGTGTAGTTTTCTTCAGTACAAAGTTTAACAAAGAATTTTTATTCTCCTTCAAATTAAAAGAAAAGATGATGAGTTTATGCTGGGGGGATCTGTAATAATCCCTGTTTAGCTGCGAGCAGAGCGGTAGCTGGGAGCACAGAGGTGGAAGAAGGCGGCTATGCACCTCACTCAGCCATATTTGGGAAGCAAGCTTTAAAGTGTGGGCAAAACACTTTGTGTGGTGCTAGTCCAGCATCGTTCACTGCTACCTCCATATTTCAAGCGTTGTCCGTAATGACAGCAATGTTGCGATTAGCTTTAACAAGCTCCCACTCCAAAACAGCTGTTTTCCGCGGCTATGTTTAGCCTGTTGTGTGACTCGAAAAGAGGGTGAGTTCGGAATATGAAGCTCACCATTTCCCACTCTCTGGTGATCACATGTGCTGTTATAGTGACATAGCTCTGGGTAGCCCTTGTAGTTCACCCATCTGTGGTTATTGCTACACTGTTTTCCCCTGTCTGCCAGACCATTCACAAATTAGAATGTAAATGGCAGCAGACTACAAACCCCATTTACAGAAAAATGGGACATTTTCTTCCAATGCAATAAAAACTGAATTCTGAATTCACTTGAAACTTAACAGACCAAAGGACAAAGAAAAGACTTTCAGTGTTTTCAATGATGACCTTAATTCTATTTGTTAAAAATAAACACATTTAGAAATTGATGCCTTCAAATTTTTCAGGTCCAGAAACATACTTTCCAGTGTGCAGAGCAATTTAATTGCAAATCCCCCAAGCTCTGGAAGACATCTGAAATGGCAGGAAAGGATTGCATGTCTTTTCTGAAATGTAACCACACATTGTCAATCAGGAAGCCCCAAGCCACCAGTCTGTCCAGGGCTTCAAGCTTCAACATGCACAATGTGAACGTTTTTTTAATAACTTGGGTAGTGCAAGCACCAGACAAGACTGTTGCTCCAAAAGGGGTGTGGCAGATTGGGGCCATGACATCTAGAGAGAGAGGCTGCCTAGTGACAGTTGCTGTTATAGTCAATGCACAGGGGACTTTTGTTCCCACTTTCTTTAACTCACCTCAAGAGAAATTCTATTCACACTTTATTCCTGATGGATTGGTGCAGCCAGTGGGTCAGTATAGATTCATGAGTCTGAGTTTTTAGATTTCCTACACAACTCTTTCCACCACACAAAGCCCAAGGTCCTTCTATTGTTAGACAGCCATGCTTCCCACACCTCTGTGTCTGCACTGAATTTTTCAATGAGTTTTGTGTGGTGCTGCTCCAGCCACTAGACAGTGTGGGTTCTGCTTTTTTCAAAGGTAGTTCAAAGCATACATTTTGACTGCTGGATGAAGAGCCACCCAGGTCTACAATTATGACAGCCCTGGCATTATAAGCAAACCTATAATGCAAAACAAGTTATAGAAATTGAGAAAGAGGGGTAAAAAGGAAACTGGAGGCCAACAGGAAGATATTGAGTCTGCTTTATCAGAATATACTAGTATACACTGACATGCCAAAAGTCATGGGACAGGAGCTAGTATCGTGTAGGACCCACTCTAGCCTGGCGAAGTGCAGCAGCTCAATGTGGCATTGATTCCTCAAGTGGACAGAAGACATCTGGAGGGATGTTGAGCCATGCCGTCTGAATATCCACCCACAGCTCTGAGGTATTCGTAGGTGCAGGATCTCGGGTGCGAATGGACCTCTCCACCACATCCCATAAATGCTCCGTTGAGCTCATTTTGGGTGAACGTGCAGGCCATTCATCAGTACTTTGCAGAATGTTCATCTAACCAATTCTGGACAACTTGGGCCTGATGGCATGGTGCATTATTCTGCTGGAATATCCCATCATTGTGGGGGTACATGAAGTCCATGAAGGGCTGCAAATGGTCACCAAGCAATGAGACCTAGTAGGAACTGGTCAATGACATGTTTAGGTGGACCACTGGACCCAACCCCTGCCATGAGAACACATCCCACACCAGTATGGAGCCACCAGTATGGGGTCTGCTCCACATATAAACCCTCCCATCAGCACAAAACAATTGCTACCATGACGGAATACACCACATATTACCAGTCCATTTTTAGCAGCCTCACGAGCCCAGGTGAGGGAGGTGAGGGAGGTGAGTCTCCCATATCCAATGGAAGCTAGAGAACGCTACACTGACCTGGTGGATATGCATGTAGGGAATGTGGATATGATTCTGTGGATGAATGTGGAAGTCGCTTGTCTGTTCCCCCTATTGTCTTGCTTGTCTGCCCGGACAAATCTAGCCAGACGCCACTGGTCACAATCAATAAGCACATATAGGCACTGTGGGTGTTAATGCCTTCTATGATAACTCTGGAAGTGGAATCTGGCACCCACTAGCATGTCTCTTTTGAACTCCTATAATTCACATTGACTTGTCATGAGCACACTGGACAGTGTTCAACCTCACACACATGATAACACCTCACATCTTATACAGGTGTGGCTATTCCCAAGCTGTCCCCTGAGGTAACACCACTGACTTTTGTCATATCATAAATAGAAAAAGGTTGAATAAAATAAATTACTAAATTATCCCTGATTGCACAAGTGACACTCTACTAGTGCTCTGACTAATGGTATGGAACGTAATGAAACAGCAGCAGCAGGTATAAACCTTGGAGGACTAATAGGACTATAGACAATAACAGTGGGATATGGTATAATGATTGTTATATAATATATGATACAATAGTAGTAGAATATTGCTATGTACAGTAATACTACTTACTACTAATAATAATGATAACAATGTGCTGTTAAACAATAGTGTGTGTGTGATCTACAGGACAATATGTATTTAGAATAAACAGTATGTTCAAATATGAGTGCTGTGTGTACAAAAAATACAGTGCATTAGAAAGAAAGATGTGGAAAACCTATAGTTTTAGAGGAGGGATAGCTCCGCTATTGTTATGCTCAGCTTATTGTTGTGGGTAAAAAAGAATGTCTGAAGCATTCTGGCTTACACATTGGTGGAATTAGTGTATGACTATATGAACTGCCTAGCTGCCACAGTTCCCCATTGAAAGGGTGAGAGTGGATTGATTTGATTTTGTCCTTCATCTTCCTCTGAACCACTGTCTCCAGACTGTCCAGCTTCAGACCCACCACGCTGTCTTTCCTCACCAGCTTATTCAGTCTATTGGCCTCTCTAGCCCTGATTCCATCTCCCCCAACAAACCACAACAAAAACAGGGTGCTGGGTACCACAGACTGATAGAACACCTTCAGTAGTCACACACTGAAAGACCTCAGTCTACTCAGGAAAAACAGTCTGCTGTGTCCTTTCCTGTAGAGGGCATCGGTGTTATGTGTCCAGTCTAGTTTATTATTTATGTGTACCCCAATGCACTTGTAAAAATCAAAACAAAAAAATATGAAGGTGCTCCAGCTAAATTCTGGGAAATAGTCATAAAAGGAAAAATATACATATGTTGGTCAGATTTAATAATAATAATGAGTTTTTTCTACCAATAATAAATATTTGTATGTTTTATCCTGTGACACAGTGGGTAATGCTGCCTCATCCTAATCCTGGGCTCAATTACCAGGCAGGGTGGCCTGGGTTCTCTCTGTGTTGAGTTTAAATTTTCACCCCATGTGTCTGCATAGGTTTCCTCCAGGGGGGCGCTCTGGTTTCATCCCACAGTCCAAACACATGTATGTCATGTGAACCAGAGATATCAAATTCCCCCAACAAGGATCATAGACTGAAGTGTGAAATTTCATGTCCTGAATGCAAACAACTTGTAAATCATGACATTAAACCTTTAATTGGAGTTAGTTGGAGTAACATGCAAGAGTGAAACATAATTAATTCAGATAAAAGCTCAGTAGTAGTAGATCAGATAAAGGCTCAGAATTGGATTTTGGTGGGGCAGGACAACATTTTTAAGGACATAGCTTGAGTAAAAAAAAAAATCAAGAGGCTATTACACCTGACTTATGCTATAGGCTAGATGATAGTTCTAGTGATTGGCATTTCAGATTTGACGACATATGCAGTTAGCAGTTTGGTTTGAGCAGTTTTAGACGTGTGTGTTCAAATGTATTCTGTATTTAACTATTTGACGCATATTCAGCAATAAAATCTCAAAAACACAAAATACCTGAAACAAGCCACAAAATGTCAGGAATTGGAGACATCTGCATGAGATATCTTTCCTCTGCATTAATGTGTTTACCCTTGTTTTTCTCTCTAGTCTGCTCACAAATTGCATTTTTGCCTGACCTGCATACTTCTGATTGCCTGCATTTTACATCTGGACTATTGTTTCTACTTTTGTTCCTTTCAGTCCAGTTACTAAAGCATTCAGTCCTAACCACATTTGGCTCAGTTATTTCTTACTGAACAAATGAATTAATAAATGTGCCTGTTCAAATAAGTATAATGTGCATTCAGGTGCTCTGCCCCTAGAAACATTTATTTTTCTGCTAATGCTGTTTAATTACACCTCACCCACAATATCTGGGGAAAAAAATATTTTGAGCAGTCCCATTTAATGAAATTACAGCACATTACACTGAAAAAACAAAAACAACAGAATCTGACCTTTTGTAAATTGTACATGATGAAATGTTTGCTAGACTTTTCATTTAAAATGTTTTGGGCAATGAAATAATGAGCATTTTTTAAATGGTTTAAAAATAAGCATATTTTAGATCATTAAAATCAATTATAAAAAATGTATCATTGCTCAAGGTTCTAACTGCACATGGCCACTGTCATTTGCCATGTGAGTGGCCATTTTCTCCACCATGGCTTATTAACTTATATTTCTTGACCAAGGGTTATTGCATTATGAAATGTTTTGCAATATTGGTAATATGTTGTTTCCACTCAGTTGTTTGTATGACTTGATTATGCAGTTAGGTTAAGTTTTGCCAGTTCAGTCTTGAAGACTGATGTGCATACGTGTATGTTATTAGAGTAGAACTTTTGTTCTGAGTAGTTTATGGTGTTATTAATTCTTTAGCAATAGTTTTTTCCCTTTCGGATTAATATTAATACATAACAGGCTAAAAAAAAACAGAACATTTGACAAGTGAAATTCTTGTCAATAAAATAAACCAAAGAAATCTAATTTCATTCTCAATGTTTCTACTGTTGATAAATATAAATCAATGTAAATAAATACAAATAAGACAAACAAGACTATCATTTAGTCACACAAAACACAAGGCAAATCACAAAACTTTACAATCTCTGCAAAGACAATGTACAGTATATTACACTATATAACTTTAGAACAGGCATTTTTCAGCAATTGTGGAAGGCTTTACTTTTACTGAGTTCTGCAATGATGCTGCATTAATGCAGCAAGACCACTAAGATGTTCCTATCCCATTGATGAACATGGGTTTTAATGAGCTTAAATTTTGAAAAACTGTAACTGGGAGAGTTGATGTAATATGTAGAGCAATCCAGAGATTTTGTGGGCATCTCCGGGGCAGTTGTTTGTGGTGACAGTTGTGGAAGGGTCATGATTTCCTTCATCTCGGGTCCATCAATATTAGTTGTTCCTTTTGCAGTCAGTGTCTCCTGCACTTCAGTGGAATGATTTTGTAAGTCATCCTTGGATATTCCTTGAACTTTGCTGAAATCAAGCAGCACTCCAAGTCTTTAACCTGGCTCAGTGTCTTGACCCTTTTTGCAGTGACATTAAAGCAGAGTCTACAACACTATTGAAATCTTACCTCAAGTCTTTTGAGGGCATCACTGAAGGGCTCCTCTGCAGTCTCACATGCCAACTGCCTTTTAGTGTTCCAGAGCCTTTTCTCTTTCTATGTTCTATGTTAGTGGTAGAACAAAGGTCCTTGGCCTGACTTGGTGGCGATGGAAGCAGCATGTTCACCTGGTTTATGATGTTAAGAGTAAAACAAAATCTGAATGAGGCCACTTCTTCTCCAAGGGCTTGAGTCTCTACTTTAGCAACTGGATCACTCACAGCTTGCCTAGCCTTACTTAAAGCTTTCTTTGACTTGGTTTCTGACAGCTATAACACTCTGAGGACTGCTTCCCCATCTAACATCACTCCAAGATTTCAGAGCCTGGTTAACATCCTTGGTTGAGATGCCAAATGTGTGGCTCCTGGAAAGCAAGACCCTTAGTGGCATCACCTATTGCTAGGTTCACTGTTTGTGCTTCACTAGGTACAAACAATGCCTTTGAATTTAGCTGTAGCAGTCAGGCCTGGATACCTCCTTTCTTTGCATTCATATTACCTTTATTGTCATATTCTTATCAAGAATAACATTGAACAGGTTGAAGCCGTGACATCCACAGACCACCAGATCCCTCCATGTCTGGTCTTGACTCCATAAAGACAATGTGCACAATAATCGAAATCTGCTCTTTATGGTCTACATCTAGGGTACATTAGAGAATGTTACATCTTGGATATGGGAAACTGTGGTCTCTAATGTTTTAGTGGAAATGATCTGTATCGGTTCAATTTACATCTGCTGTCCACCCTTCACTGGCTTCCTGTAGCAGCTCGCATCAGATATAAAACCCTGATGCTAGCCCACAAAGCCAAAAATGGTCCAGCCCCTCCCTACCTGATGGCAATGGTCAAAGCTCGATGCGTACCCAGAGCCCTTCGT
>JAOVYV010150067.1:0-13435 GCA_025674545.1 Hassar affinis
ATTCTCTCAGTTTAAACTTTTGATCTGTCATCTATGTTCTATTACGAATAAAATATTGACATTTGCCATCTCCACATGATTGCATTCAGTATTTATTCACAATTTGTTTAGTGTCCCAACTTTTTTGGAAAATACACCACCCACCGTTCATAGACATTTCATCACATTTATTTCAAAAGTGCTTCCAGTATACAAAATTAGTCTGAATAGTGTTGTTTGGTTTATCATGCTAAATACAGCCGAGAGCAGTAATAAAGACGCGCTGTTGATAAAGTTGCAGCACGTCCTAAAAAGAGCTGCTTTGACCTATGAGTTCCCTATGAAGAGCCATTAGGATTCTGTACCCTGTGCAGTGTGTAGGGAGCATGGATACAGATTGCGGTCGGAATGCAGCCTAAAACGTGTAACGTAGTGGTCAATTTCAGAATGTGTGTGTTCATTGACGGTGCTGTGGGTTTGTGTAATTTACTAATTTGTAATCTGCATTAAAAATTTTTAGTGCCGTTAATTTTTTTAATTGTGCTCAATTCGCTCAAGACGTAGAAGATAAAGATGTAGCTTCTGGGATTTCTTTTTTGCCTTGGTTGGGAGGGTCTGATTTCGAATGGCCAGCAGTGGCCCTGTGCCTTATCTAGTCTTTTTCCTGTTGTTTTGTGATGAAGTGTGTGTTTGGTTGTCAGTGGGAGAAAAAAATAAAAGAGAGCAGGGAGGGAGTTGGGGATTCTCTCTTTTTCTTTATTTGTTGCCAGCTCATTTTCTGCTGTCTTCTTCATTTCTACACTCGTTTCCTCTCCTGTTTTCCTTAGTTTTTTTCCCTTTTTGTCATGTGTTCTGGGAGTCACTTCACTGAGGAATCAAATTCATTCCACAAGAGTTGCGGTTTTTAGCTTCACTGTTGTGGATAAAAGAAGAATTAGCTTAATAATACATACTACAATGACTCCAAGATTTCCAACAATGCAGAAAATTCAGAAAAGCATTATTTGCTGAACCACATCCTAACCTCAACTTGACAATTATGTTGGCTAAAACAAATTCTTTTTTGTAGTCGTGAGCACATGGTGGTGTGGGAGGCTATGTACCGTCAAACACAGATGTGCTGCCTGCTAGCGTGGGATCTCCTGTTTCATGATGATGCCACATACACATGTATCCATATTTCATGAATCGACATCATTACATGCTAATAATATACATATTCAGGGGTATTGTTCTGTAATGCATAAGAGTGACTAAAAGTGTCTGATGGAGATCATCAAGTGCTTATAACCAATAACTGTAGCTTTTTAAGACACATTAAACAGACAATACAAGTGTCTGGTTTGGCTAGTTTTTTTATAGTTGTTTTAAAACATTGTGATTCTATTCTTTAGCATTTAATAACACCTGACATATTTTATTATATTTAAACTTTGTCATAACCTTATTTACTTATATTTGATCTAAAATATTGACCTAAAATATTATTAAGGGATTCCTGCCTTCACACATTAGAGGGCTAAATGAGTTGCTAGGCAACATCACCAGACTCTAATTGGTCAGTGTCCTGTGTGTGTGTTTGTGTGTATCTAAACTCACAGAATCCAGGTTTCTACTCCTGCTTTGTGTGTATCTGTGTGTCTGTGTGTGTGTGTTTATGTGTTGATGAATGTTTGGAGCTGTGCTTTAATGGTTAGTGTTTCCATTTGCTCATGACAACAGGACTGTTGGATGCCAGGCCCAAGCAGGCCATTTGGGTTTTGTGTGTGTGTGTGTGTGTGTGTGTGTGTAGGTGAGCACTATTACAGTGAATACATTTACTATGTAAGTGTAATGTTGTTAGCACATGATAATTAGCCCGAAACATGTCCATCCCACTGCAAATTGTCCTGACCTGCCCATGTAAACTCATGTGAAGCTGTTGTGAAGCAGTGGTTGTGTAGCTCTAAAGGAATACTCCGAACTCTGTCTGCTGAGTCTGTAGCCTGTGCACAAGCAAGAACAGTCTCTGTACTGAGAAAAGAATAGAAACATATAGTAATGAAAGTCTAAGGGCACTTGTTGCATTAACTTTAAAAAATGTGGATGCAGAATTGAATGACCTGGATATAGGAGTTGTGTTGCATGTAATTATGTAGGGTGGCAGTGTGGGGTTGCTCCTTTTGGAAGTCTAGTAATGAAAACCAGTCCTTCATTTTATGTGGAAAGCTGTATTTATTTATTAACTATTATTATTATTATTAATTATTATAAAAACATTTTACATACCATTCATCTTTTACAGAATAGTCTTCTAAGTCTTCTTACTATTAATAGTTGGTCTGTGCTTGTTCTTGGAAAAAAACAATATCTTTAACAATAAAATGAAAGCATGTAGGTAATCAGTATCTTTCTACTTCTGTTATTTCCTTTGTTCATTGTGCAATGCCCTCCATAAATGATAGATCCTTGATTACATTGGTTCTGCTCATAGCTATTGGAAGCCGGTTCACTAGATAGTATCAGGGTTCCAAGAATCCTGAATGGAAACCGTTCAAGAACCAGAGCTATTTAAGTGGAAAAGGGATAATATAGTTATGGACAGACTGAAACCTATTCACAAAGCCATCATTATTATAAATATTGCTTTGCATCATTCTATGATGTCTGTTATTCCTACAGCCAAGAATTAAACCTTACCCTGCAATTTTCACCAATTTTTTTTTTTATAAAAGTAGCTTCTAACAACTACTAAGGGAAAATGAAATAAAAATTATATGGAGATGCATTTTGAGAATATAGGGTTATCAAAGTTTCCTCCACAAGTTATATGTCATGAAAAGCACAAACTTTATACCTGAAATGGTCAGTGTGAAGACACTGTCTTCAAAAAAGAGGGAAAGAGGTGAATTATTGGTTACTTATTGATCATAATTCAAATAGCATCATGGCAGAGCTTAAAATACATCGAGACAGAATGTCTCATACAGAGCATTCAAGCAAAAGTTTATCAAAATGTTGCTATGCTATGTATGCTTTTGCCAGAATTGGTATTTTGCCAGAATTTGTAAATATGAGAATTGATATTTGTCCTCTAGAAAGGTTGCAGATAAGTTGCATGCAAACGTTTTTTTTTTGTGAGACAGGGTTGTCTACAAGATTTTTCCTAAATGGCTGATTCTGACAATCCACACAAACGATTTGATGACAGTGAATTTAAAATGTCACAGTGGAGTGTATTACAGTGGTTGTGGTGTTAATGAGGTAGTGTATATATCCTACTATAAGAAAACTAATGCAGTACCTCCATGGACACAACACCACTAACTACTGAGTGACTGCAACAGTGCGGTTGTGCAGCGCAGATTACTTGTTGATACATACATTGTTTTACATCAAACAGTAAATGTCCTCTCCACATTTGCAATTACAATTGCAATTTCACAATAAAGTCTGTTTCACACTTGGTCCGAACATTCGAGTCTGCGCTTAGGAAGAATTATGGACATGTTTTGGGGGTGGGTCTCATTTTCATTCACATAGAGGAATTCTTTCTGAACTGTGTCAGAAATGGGTGAAGGGCATGTCATCAGGAAAACCTGCAAATGGGGAGCTGATCTTGAATGTATGCATGAATTTCTCATTCTTTTTGAAAGTGTTTGCATTGTCAATCTGAGCTAAATACAGTGCTCCAAGGACTATAAAAGTCTTCTTTTATTTTAAAAATAGAAACAGGTACTTGGTGTTGGTAGTCATACATACTATACAGGTATATTTGACATATAAGTAGTAAACATTCATATACACTATATTGCCAAAATTATTCACTTGTCAGCCTTCACACACACATGAACTTGAGTGGCATCCCATTCTTAATCCATAGGGTTTAATATGATGTCAGCCCATCTTTGCAGCTACAATAGCTTCAACTCTTCTGGGAAGGCTTTGCACAGGGTTTAGTAGTGTGTTTATGGGAACTTTTAGCCATTCTTCCAGAAGCACATTTGTGAGGTCAGACACTGATGTTGGACAAAAAAGCTTGGCTCAATCTCAGCACTAATTCATCCCAAAGGTGTTCTATCAGGTTGAGGTCAGGACTCGGCGCAGGCCATATATCAATCTGTATAAAACTAAAAAGAATAGATTTAGTTATATTGTGTTTGTTTACTGAATCCAACAGGAATTGTGCTTTTCTTTATGAATTATGAATGCAGCATGTGGTTTAGAATACCTCTGAAACTTTACTGAAAGATGGTGTCAGCAGTTTCTCAGAAAGTGTTAAAAAGAAAGTTTTCGTTTTGGATTTGTTTAGTGCCACGGATAATAATTCTTAGTGCAGTATATAGTTTTTGTTAATAAAGCCCGATTTCTTCATAGTTACATTGTGCAAATTCAAAATTGATTTCTCTGAACCGGAACAGCACTTCAATCCACTCATAGACACACATACACAAGCTTTGGTATTTATGGAGGGAAATGTGGGGCTGTACAAATGTTGTCCCAGTAAACCAGTATGGCTGTTTTTATGCTTGTCTGTGGCTCCTCTTTAAGAGGTTAACACATACACACAAACACCATGAGTGCAAACACATCAGTGTAAGAAGACAAGACTGTGGCCTTTTACCTGCGTTTTATGGTTTAGAGCTCATTAAGACCTTGTTTGTGTGTGTGTGTGTGTGTGTGTGTGTGTTTGCTGAGAGGCTTTAGATGTTGTGTGAACATGCTGCTACATCTTTCTTAACCACAGCAAGCTATAAAAGATAAAAACATGAAATATATCAAATGTCTTACACCTACTCACACTCTGTTTCTGGATATAAATAACAATGTGTTACAGACATCACTCTCACTTTAATTCTTTAGGGAAAAAGACTTAAAATTTTTTGCACTCAGCTGTTTCACTCACCTCATATATATCAGCTGAAAAGTGTTCACCATCCAAGTTGTGTTTCCGTAGTTTTCAGATTATGTGAGCAGAGCTGAGAAAATTTTATCTTCACTCATGATAAATCTTTCAAGAATAATATTATCTTTGGAAACCAAATCGTGCAATTTTTTTATTTTACAACTGCTACAGAGGTTCTATCAATTCAGAGCGCCACCAAGAATGCACAAGTATTGTTCAGAGATAAATTCAGATAAAACATATTCATTTTCAGAAAGGTTTTTTTTATATGCATTGTTGTGCCAGTAGTAAGTGATCTACCCTGCTGTAAACTTTGTAAATCAGTCAGTCAGGCAGCTTGTGCAGTTGCTAAGCCATCAAGTCCTATGGATAAACAGAGTGGCAAAATGTAATTATACACTTCTCAAATACATCTGATCATATTAATGCTTTACTCTGCTCACATGCTGTGGCTTGTTTTGCAAATAGGGCTATGAGCCTAGTTTGGCTTCTAAGTAAGGCTAATGATCCCACAATTAGCAATCTGCACACTGACATTAACACACACTTCAGAAGAAGCTCAGTTGTTATGCTGCGGCCCATTTACCTTGGAAGCCGGAGCTGTCAATGATGTCACACCTAAAATCATAAGGTTCCAGTACAAGATGTCAGAAAACCAAGATGGACGCCCCCAGGGGAAACCTTTGTTCTGCTATATCACACTTTAGCTATATGTAACTCAATGTTTAAAAAAAGATTTCAAGTTAAGTTCCCACTTCCATTTATTTTTAATCTCATTGGGTGGGGGAAGTGGGGTTTGCTTTAGCCCCTGTTAGTCATTGTTAGAAATACCAGTTGATAACAGTATATTATGGGGCAACATGGAGGTGCAGTGGGTAGCACTGTCACCCCACTGTAAGATGGGATTGGGTTTGATTCCCCGGTACACACCATTTCTAAAAAATAATTAACATTGTGGTTCAACAATAACACACTTTTTCAAACAGTTCATAGATGCTATCAGGGTAAAATACAATAGACTAATTCCTTGTAACATTTGGGCAAACAGCCCAAAAAGGAAATAGTGCTGTAGCCTACAGTGGCTCGTGTAAAACATTGTCTACACAAGTGTCTCTCCTTTTTTAAATGTATACTAAATTAGACCCAATAAACTCATCTTACTTATTTAATTATTTAATTTCTTAATTACTTACTTAGTCTCTTACTCTATATGGATATGGATGCCATTGCAATACAGGCTAAGGACATGGAGGTGCCTAGTGTTCTTATGTGTTTTTGTCTATGAAAACATAATCTAAAACCCTGGGAAATAACCTAATGGTTTAGTACACGTACTACAGTGCTTACAGTGATACCCAGTGTTCCTGGCATGGTCTCCAGATCCATGATTCAAGTTGGGTGGTTATAGCTGTGATTGCAGGTATTTTTCTTACCATTTCTTTAAGCAACAACAGGTTATACTGCCATACTAAATGTTTAGAATTTCTTGACAGGTCTTGTTATCGTGTAAAACATGTTAGTAAATAAAAGTTACTAGTGTTTCTGGGTTGCATGATAATTAGTATACGCCAACTGATCTTATACAGGTGCAGAAGATTTCACTGGATTTTATAAGAGTGAAGTCATAAGCTCTTTGGCAACTGCAGTCCATTTTATATATTTAATACTCAATGACCTCATTTCAAGATAATTAGGACTTTTCTGTGGAAACAAGTTGCGGAAAACAGCTGTACATGATGTTTTTATTAACATGTTACATGTAGGGAGTTGCTATCTAATTATTGTACATTGTATTGAGACATTCAGTTTTCCCTCAGAACATCCACTTAAGCCGTGGTCACGCTAGACATCTGCATTGCACATCGCTCTGCGAAATTGGTGCGGCCTAGGTGGGGCCAAAAGGAAAAGCAAACAGTCGACACCAGGGCCAAAGAGTCACCATGGCCAAAGCAGCAGTGCTATTGGTCAGGGACACAAATTTGCGTATCAAACTTCACCAAATTTGAACTTGGTGTGAAAATTATACTTTGGCGTGAAAGTTATACATATAGTTTGCTAATGAAAGTGTAGTGTAACCACAGCTTTATGCATTGTGCGTGTGTGTGGGTGGGTGGATTTTTGTGTGTATGTCAGCATTTAGCAGTTATTGTATTCCCTGTGTCTTGTCTTTTGCTGGATTTGTGTAGTTTAGGAATACTTGGGTTCTGGGACTTATAACGTCTAATAGGTAGTACATGGCTAAAACTCTAGCAGTATCACAGCTCAAAGTAGCTTGAATTCAGGTCTACCAGCCTCAGCATTGGATATTCCAAGTTAAAGACTAAGCATTCTTGTAAGTCGCTCTGGATAAGAGCGTCTGCTAAATGCCATAAATGTAAATTTACATGTTTATGGTGTGTGTGTATCTGTGTGTGAGCATGACATGTATGAAAGGCATGTAACTATGAGAAGAAACCTCAGCTCAGAAGCTCAGAACATACCTAGAGTTAGATCCGTGTGTGTTTATGTGTGTGTGTGTGTGTGTGTGTGTGTGTGTGTGTGTGTGTGCTTTTGTGGTTATGCTGATGTGTGCCACCTTGTGGGATTTGGCATCAGGTCTTGTGGGAGCTGGCTAACCGTGACCTGCTCATGTTCACTTGCCTTGCTTTGTTTCTGTATGTGTGTGTTTGTTTGTGTGTCTGAAACCACATGTAAATGAGAGCTTTGTCCTTATTGTTCTTCCTCAAGATTTATATGTATGAAACTAAATGACATGGTGGTGGTTTGACAAGATGACAGTTGGTCATCTATGATGGAAGATTAGAGGGACTTTGCGACATAACACTACATTCTGAGAATATTTACAGACCTTTAGGATTTTTTACTTTGTGTGTACAGTATTACATAGAACAGTATTGTGTCTCTGTATATATTCAGGATTTATTCGTTCATCTTCTGTCACCACATTATCTTGGTCAGGGTCATGATGGATGTGGAGCTTTTCCCAGAAACACTGGGCATGAATTCACCCTGCATGGGACACCAGTCCCTGACGTGGCACCAAGCACATTGACACACTTATTCCTCCCTAGGGACAATTCAGAGACACCAGTTCACCTACTGGCAAGATTTTTATGATGTGGGAGGAAACAGGAGACCCCAGAGGAAATCCATATTGCATGTGTAAATATAAGTTATTCATGTAATAATTATTATATAAAAATAATAATTAATAAATAATAAATAATTTCTGCAGCAGAGCTCTCTAACATTACTGTTTTGATGTCCTCAAGGCATGCATATTGCTGGGGAAAAAATATATACTCAACCCATATTAACTATTAGAATAATTGGCATTAGCTTGAAAAAACTTTTATGAAATAAAGCCAAAACATTATACAAATCTTTTTATTTAGAATCATATAAAATGATATTTTGATATCTGCTCTATCTCAGAAAAGCATTTTATAAACTAATTTTGCTCAATGGTATTGATATTCTGTCATTTATAATATACTATATTTGACATTTACTCAAGTATTGTGCTTAAGTGCAGTTTTGAGGTGCTTGTACTTTACTTGAGTATTTGCATTTTATGCTACTTTATACCTCCCTTCCACTACATTTCAGAGGGAAATATTGTACTTTCTATGCCATCACATTTATATTTATATAATGTATAACATAGATCTTTTAAAATGCACCACATAGTTAAAGATTAAACCAGTGTGTTTACAACCTTTTTGGCTTCTGAGCTCCACCAAATAGTGATTTTTCCCTTTCATTTCAATAAATGTTAAAATTATCCAAATTAGAGCATACAGTCTAAACACTGAAAACAGCTTTGTGTATCAGAACTTTTCTGAGAAATTTTTTCTTCTTTCCTCTCCCATGAATTATCTTACAACCCTTCACATTTATCTGGTGTCCCTGTATATAAAGTAGTTCAAACTAGCTCCACCTCCAGCAGCTACAACCATAACATGCTGCTTATACACTATTAACAACAGTGTTAATAATTTAATGACGTCATCTACAATAATTTATCAGGGACCAAAAACTTAATACTTTAATAGAAGGGATTGATTTAGGCATCTTGAAAAGGTGGCTGCAGTGACATTATTAATGCTGCTTCTTTGGGTGTGTGTTTAAAAAAAACAGCTGGTAGTGTGTAACAGCTAGTGAATGTGTGTGTGTGTGTGTGTGTGTGTGTGTGTGTGTGTGTGTGTGCGTGTTTATAAGTACAGAGACTGAGCAGTCATTAAGTGTGTGTGGTCGGGATAATTGAAACCCTCAGGGAAGAATGAAAGTGACAGAGTGAGTGAGAGAGAGACACTGAAACAGTAAAATGACTGATGTAACTCGTAACCCACAGAGACATGTACAGTCCATGGTTTGAACACTGTGGGAGTTAATTAAACATAACGGGCAGTTAATTTAACGCAGCAGCATGTAATTTAACCCTATGGTTTGTATAGCATTTTCTCTTGTCCTGTTCTGGAGCTATGCCATTTTTGCTAAGTCTGGGTCCTTTAAGGTCAATTGTCTTTAAGGGTAATTGTTTTCCGAACAATTAAATTATTTTGTTTGATGTGACTCTGGATATGTTGGTTGTGAAGTAAGGGAAATTTTAACTCACTTTTGATGTGACCTTTCTTGCTTGAGGTGTGACATCACTAGAAACTGGCCAATCATAGATAGGATGTGTTGCAAAATAACTGGCCATAATGGTCATGATTCTACTCTTCTACACTTTATTGGCGTGACTGTTAAAGTTAGTACAAAAAGGTTGGCGCAATAGAAAGAAAAAGTTGCTAAACTTTGGTCAACTAGCAGCAGCTTGGTTTGTATTTAATGGTGTCCACTTTCCAAAACAGTGTGTAAATTATCACTGTGTAAGCAATGTTGCCAGCAGCATGGGAAAACAAACTTCTGGGCAAACATTTAGCTACATTTAAAATGATAGAACATATTGTTCTTTATTTGTTCTCATAGATATTTTATTAATATTTTATTTATAACAAAATGTGTAACAATACAATACCATATTAGAAGCTGCATCTTGCTGTACAGCTTGTCTATTTGGGCTGTTTGGACCCTGATCTGTCAATCCTGGCCATAGCACATATGGTATGTCAGGAACACATACATCAATTTATTCACTTTATTCAATTTATTCATCTATCAAATGTACAGTATGTGGCCGAACGTTTGTCGACCATTACACCAATAAGATTTTCTTCAGATCGTTGCCATAGAATCAGAAGCACACAACTGATAGTTGTAGTATTAAGATTTCCCTTCAGTGGAACTATCAAGCCCAAGCTCAGTGCTCCTGTGCACAGAGCAAGATCCATAACCCCATGATTTCCAGAGCTGTTGTGGAAGAACTCAATTAGCCTAAGCCATGAACTGAATCCCACTGAGCACATTTGGGATAAACAGGAATGCAGTGTTCGCACCACACCTTCTTACTTGACACCACTGCCTGACCTCCCTAATGCTCTTGTGGCTGAATGAGCATTCATCCTCATAGCTATGTTGCAATATCTAGTTAAGAGGCATCCCAGAAGAGTGGGATTTTAGCATATAGCACATTTATTATAGCAGCAGAGATTGGAACAACTCTCTGTGTAATGTAGCCTCTTCATAAAAAAACAATTGGTAATCAATTGGTAATTGGTAATCTTTCTGTATTATTGCCACACCTTTTTACTTTGTCTGACATGAGTTTTTATTTAATAAATTACACATTTATTACACATTATTTCCATCACTGAACCTCCATTTCCTCTTTTGACAGCTCTGTTGTTTATGTTCACCACGTCATATCACAGAGTGTAGCCGCATGGAGTTGTGTTTTGTGCTGCAACTTCAGATATACATCTGATCATCAGATGTACACCTAACTCTGAGTAAAACTTTCACTGATTCAGTCTCGTTAGCAAATTGTCTCTGTGGCACTCTTTCTGTCTTTGACTGTCTGTCTCAAGAGGTTCACTTTTCTTCTTGAATCTTCTGTCATTTTGTCGCATTTTCTCTAATAAAAGATGTTGAAAACATTAAGAGTAAGGATATAACAATGCATTGTGACATTATTCAGAGCAGTGCAAAACTGTGGTGCTGCTAATTGTGGAAATGTGCAACTCACATGATGGAAATCAGCATTTTATTAATTATGCTACTTAATTCATTTGTACTGCAACACCAGAGATCGCAATCTGCACACAAAGCTTAAACATATGGAGCGAATTTTTCGTTCTTTATTCCCATTACTGGGAATCATTCTTGAAATCATACTTGTGAAGTAACAGATATCGCAGCAACTGGCGTGCGTTAAAGGTTAGATGGTTAAACAACCATGTTATTATGGTTAAAAAGACATTTTAATAAATGTCAAGCTTAAAAAATATCATGTTTAAAAAATGAAGCAAATAAATATAGAAACAAACGTTTTGGACTGCACTGAAATATGAATCCTTCATTTACTTAATTTTGTGCATATAATCTTTTAGCAATATTGGCAGGAAGACTTTGTTGGCCAAGGTGAACAGACCAATTCAAAGGACTTACTTTAAAAAAAATGATAAAAAAAAACATTTGGTACATAGACCCATCATTGCTGCATGCTTCTATTTTTGTTTGACTTTTTTCTCTCTGTGGGAAAAAGCTGAAGATGGAGATCTGAGAGTCAGACCCATGTTTAAGCAAAACAGAGACACTTGTGTATTTTTATGTAAATTATGACTTTCTTGAACATGAAAGCTTAAACTGTGTATCTTTCTCTCTCTCTCCTTCTCTCTGCAGTTGATCCAGCTGACCTTCTGAAGATTTTAGATTTTCCGAGTTTGCCTGATGGTGTAACGAAAACTACAGGCTTCTGCACACACAGGAAGTCATCAAAAGGGCCTGATGTAGCCTACAAAGTAACCAAAGATGCTCAGCTCAGTGCTCCTACCAAACAGCTGTACCCCTGTGAGTACACATATATTCATACACACATATACATGCACATACTCATACACACACAAACATACATACATGCATATACGCATACACACACACACACGTACATTCACATACTCATACACTCACATACATACATGCACATACTCTTACACACACCCACACATACATTCACATACTCATACACTCACATACATACATGCACATACTCTTACACACACACACACATTCACATACTCATACACTCACATGCACATACTCTTACACACACATACATTCACATACTTATATACACACCCACACATACATTCACATTCTCATACACATACACACACATTCACATACTCATAAACACACACACACACACATACATTCACATACTCATACACACACACACATACATTCACATACATTCACATACACATACACACCCACACACATACACACATACATTCACATACACACATACATTCATATACATACACACACACACACATACATTCACATACTCATACACATACACACACACACACATACACACATACATTCACATAGTAATACACACACATATATGCAGTCACATATTGAAACACACACAGTACTGTGCAAATGTTTTAGGCAGGTGTGAATAAATGCTGTAAACTAAGAATGCTTCCAAAAATGGAAGTGTTAATAGTTTATTTTCATCAAGTAACAAAATGCAGTGAATTAACAGAAGAGAAATCTAAATCAGTATCAGTATTTGTTGTGAGCACCCTTTGCCTTCAAAACAACCTCACACCTTCTAGGTACACTTGCACACAGTTGGCTCGTATGTTGTTCCAAACATCTTGGAGAACTAACCACAGCTCTGTGGATGTCGGCTTCCTCAAATCCTTCTGACTTTTCATGTAATCCCAGACTCGATGATGTTGAGATCAGGACACTAGGGGCCCATACCATCACTTCAAGGACTTCTTGTTCTTCTTGATGCTGAAGATAGTTCTTAATGATATTGGCTGTATGTTTGGGGTCGTTGTCCTTCTGCAGAATAAATTCGGGTCCAATCATACTTCCTGGTGGTACTGCATGATGGATAAGTATCTGCCTGTATTTCTCAGCATTGAGGACACCATTAATCCTGACCAAATCTTCAACTCCAAGCCCCAAACTTGCAAGGAAGCTCCACCATGCTTCACTTTTGCCTGCAGACATTCATTATTGTACCACTCTACAGCCCTTCGATGGACAACTGCCTTCTGCTACAGCCAAATATTTCAGATTTTGTCTTATCTGTCCAGAGCACCAACTGCCATTTTTCTGCACCCCAATTCCTATGTTTTTGTGCATAGTTGAGTCGCTTGGCCTTGTTTCCATGTCAGAGGTATGGCTTTTGGCTGAACTCTTCCATGAAGACCACTTCTGCCCAGACTTGGGTCACACTGGTTTCTGCCAGTTCTAAGGTGATGTCACTGCTGGACATCTTCTGACTTTGAAGGGCAATAAGCTTGATGGGTTTGCTGCTTTAAGTTTAAGTTTCCTTGGCCAACCACTGCATCTACAATCCTCCATGTTGCCTGTTTCTTTGTGCTTCTTCAAAACAGCTTGAACAGTACATCTTGAAACCCCAGTCTGCTTTGAAATCTT
>JAOVYV010150178.1:0-13370 GCA_025674545.1 Hassar affinis
CAGGTGCAGCTGCAGAACCTCATGTCTTCCAAGTACATTGCCTTCTTTCTGGACGAAGTGTCATCTTGGCAGCGCCGCCTCTCGGTGGCCGACTCTGTGATCTCCATCTGGTTTGAAGTTCAGAGGACTTGGTCACACCTGGAGAGCATTTTTATTGGCTCGGAGGACATCCGCTCACAGTTACCTGAGGTTTGGGATAAATTTTGATGTATAAACCCATTACCAGAAAAGTTGGGACAAATGGGAGTAAAATGCAAAAAACTAAAAACTATAATTTGTTAAATCACTTGAACTTATCATATAATTGATAAAAGTACAAAGAAAATCAACAAACTAATTGTATTTTGTAAATATGAAAAAAAAAATAGAATGCGATGCCTGAAATACACTGGAAAAAAAAAGTTGGGATTCCACAATTAGCAGTTTACCTGGTAACAGTTGAGTTCATCAAGACTGAGTATAAAAGGAGCATCCACAAAGGCTTATTTTTTGCATGCATGGATTGTGGTTCAGTAGCAAAGAATTTTATCTAGCTGGAGCTATACACATTTTCTTGAACACCCCAGCTGGAGATTTAATCCATGGTCTAAGTCAGTATGACCACCAGCACTAGCTGTTTTTGTCAAAGTATTTTTTATTCATCTTATTTATTTATTTTTTTAATGGAGTAGGCTCTAAGCATGTTTTGGGCAATTTGTGAAGTACATCCTCTAGTGAATAATGTCCAAAGCAATATCTTGTGATGTAAAGGCTGAAATATCACAAAATTCCACATCCCATGTTCTTTAGATAGATGCCAAAGTTCATGGATTGTGGTTCAGTACTTTGTGCCAAATTTCATGAGAGAATTGTAAGTCAGTGCAAATACAATGTTTCTCAACCCAAGATTGCAAAGAACTTAGGTCTTTCACCATCTACAGTTCATAATATTATAAAAAGATTTAGGGAGTCAGGGGAAATCTTGGTTCATAGTGGCCAAAGGTGGAAACCACAGCTGAATGTGTGTGACCACCATTGAGCCCTCAGGTGGTATTATTTGAGAAACCGTTTTACTTCTGTGATGGACATAGCCACATGGGCTCTGGAGTACTTTGGAAAATGATTGTCACTTAACACAGTCTGCTGCTGCATCAGGAAATGCAACCTTAAACTGTATTATGCAAAGAGGAAGCCATATATTAATTTTGCACAGAAATGCTGGTGTGTTCTGTGGGCCCAAAGTTATCTGAGGTGGTCCAGCCTTGTCTCCTCTTGAAAATGTAAGGCGCATCATGAAGACGAAAATCAGACGACAGTGACTGGACTGTTGAGCAGCTCAGGTCTTGTATACAGCAAGAATGGACATACATTCCAATTGCAGAACTGCAGCAATTAGTATCTTCAGTTCCCCATCAATTAAAAAGTATATTTAAAAGAAAAGGTGATATGACCCAGTGGTAAATGAACAAATTACAGATTTCAGGTTTTATTGCATTTTAAGAAAGTGTCCCAACATTTCTGGAAATGGGGTTTGTATTTGTCTCCTGCATTTATATTCTCATGTGCATCGTTTTGGTCACAGTATGAGACTGCGCTTGAATAATGCATATATAATCACGCCCCACACAAATACCATCAGTCCAGAAAGACCATATGAATGTACCAGAGAATGTATCTGTTATCAATGAGTGCACCAGATGCCTGTAATGAGGCCTTGGACCAGCTTAATGAGATCATTACTGACTGGAGAATCATCTTGTCCTGTCCACTGGCAGTGCATTCATTGATTTAGATCAGAAATGCAAATGTTTGTCTTTTGGCTGAAAACATCTAGATAATTATCATGGTACTTCTAATAAATGGGAACACAGATGTTTGCTCTTAATGTTGGTTATTATTTTACCACTGCACTTCTCTCATGAAAATCTCACAGGATTCCAAGCGCTTTGAAGGCATTGATACAGATTTCAAAGAGCTGGCTTATGATGCTCATAAAACGCCTAACGTTTTGGAGGCCACCAATAAACCGGGACTTTACAACAGACTGGAGGACATTCAGAGCAGGTCCATCACTTGTTTGCATCTTCTTTTTTATTGTTACTATGTTTTTAGAGTGGCCAACCTTTTCACAGCAGTGCAATACAGGAGTGAAAGTAAACATTTATATATTCTATAACCCTCAGTCTGTAGTTCAGTCATTTATCAAAGTATGAGCTGCAAACACACCTTATCAGCATGGTGCTTCTTCCTGCAGGCTAGCTCTCTGTGAAAAGGCTCTGGCTGAATATCTGGATACCAAGCGGCTGGCTTTTCCTAGGTTCTACTTCATCTCGTCTGCTGATCTGCTGGACATTCTGTCCAACGGCACCAACCCTCAGCAGGTAACACACCCAGCTTTATATACAGGCTTTTCATGTTAAATGATTTCATGAGAGCATGTTTAAGCTAGACTTTTATGGAGCCGTTTTGCCTGCAGCACTCGACGTCGCACTCTAGATGGCAGTGTTGATCACTGCTCATATGCTTGATCGATTCAAAGACACATTCTGTAATCTTGTAATAGATGATGCTGTAAGCATTTCTAAGCAAACAGCATGCTTTTTAGTTGAGCTTTTTGTTCTCCACCCTTAGGTTCAAAAGCATTTGTCTAAGTTGTTTGACAACATGGCGAAGATGAAGTTTAAAAATGATGGCGAAGGCAACCCCAAGTCGGGGCTGGGCATGTACAGCAAGGAGGATGAGTATGTTCCTTTCAGTGAGCCCTGCGACTGCACTGGCCAGGTATATTTAACTAATGAAAATGATAATATCTAATTTCTGTGCCTTCACTGATAGTAATGCCTGTTCCTTCATATAAAATATAATTGTGAAATGCTGTTTTAGTGTCCTCCAAGATATGCAGTACTGTAACACACTCTCTACTGTCTCATACAAACATTATAACAATAGAATTTCGAGTGTGCATGTCTGTTCATGTTTTCTTCGTGTGTGTTGGCTTCGTGTGGGATCTTTTGTACCTTTTTATCCCAATGCCTAGAAATCACCAGTGGTTAGACTGGCTATGCTGAATTGCCACTAAATGTGAATGGATGTTTGAATGGGTGTGTGATGGCATTCAGTCCATAGTGTGTCTTTTCTCATGTCCAGTTTATCATGAGGATAGGGTCCAGAATTAATTCTGACTCTACCCGAAGTCGACCACTTAATCACCATTACGTAGCACCACTTTGAAGGATTTATATTGTATTATTCTGATTTATAGCAATGCTTTTCCTCAAGTTAAGTAGAATAACTTCTGCTACACAGGTTGAATTATGGCTGAATAGAGTTCTGGATACGATGCGTGCTACTGTGCGGCATGAGATGACAGAGGCTGTTGTAGCATACGAGGAGAAACCAAGAGAACAGTGGCTGTTTGACTATCCTGCTCAGGTATGCACTAGCACCCTTAAACAGATACAAACATTCACCAAGAAATCCGAGGAGAATGTTTGTGAATAACAAGGAAATATATAGTGGAGTATAAGTAAAGCTCTAGCACTGTAAAGTCTGCACAGAAGCATCCACAGACATTTTGAAAGCATAATCTAAATTGAATTGATTAGGCTTAGGTTTGTTTGGCTATGGAATTTAGATAAAGGGCAGCTTAATCAAAGCATGACATTCTCTGTGTGAGGAAATCACACTACAATAGCAGGGTTGAACTGACTCATTGTCTAACGTTAGCTTTGCAACAAGATAGCCAAAGCAAGTAAAAAAAAAACATGTCCATGTAATTTTTGGAAATAATTCTGTATTCCCAAAACCTAATAAAAAAAAAACAGCCACAAGCCGCTATGGTGATGCCCAACTCTTTTCACCCAAACCATCAAACACAGCAATAAATTCCAGTGCTGAATTATTAAGCTGGTTCCAGGCTGCCATGATGTGCTCTAAATGCTATTATGTGTTTTTCGTGTGCATCTTGTTAGGTTGCACTCACGTGTACTCAGATCTGGTGGACCACTGACGTTGGCATGGCCTTCGCCAGGCTCGAGGAGGGCTACGAGAACGCTATGAAGGAGTATTATAAGAAACAAGTGAGCCAGCTGAATACGCTCATCACCATGCTGATTGGGCAGCTCAGCCCTGGAGACAGACAGAAGGTCATGACCATCTGCACTATAGACGTCCACGCCAGAGACGTAGTGGCAAAGATGATCGCCCAGAAGGTACCACAACCAACCTTAATGTCCTCCACATACCGTATATAGCAGGACGGCTGTAGTCTCTGCAGAATCATTGTGTATTCTGTCACAGTCAGCACATACAGAGAGAAATTACAGAGCCAGCACTACATTAGCATGTTCAGTACGGGGACTTGGAATACATTTTCATTAAGAAATGTACATACGATATTATTTGCTGTGTAATTATATTATCATTCTGTATTATTATTTTAGAGGAAAGAAACTATGTTCTCTTATGATTTCTCATTTTTTGGATTCATTTGAGTAATGCCGGCTAAGTCAAACATCCTAATGAAAGCAAAGTGAAGAGAGTGGCTTAGCCTCTGGATAATTTCTTTTCACCACTCAGGTGTTACATTCCCTCATCTTTAATCCTCCATAATCAGTGTCCTTGCATGGTGCAGAGTATTAGCTGAGCATGGTCTGGCAGTCGCAAATTGGTTCTCACAGGCAAACGTGTATGAAGAGTTCAAAATTGTTCTAAGCTGTAGCTTTTCTTATGACTATAAAAGACTTTCTACAACTTCTGGATAAGGGTTTATTTTGTGTCTGGGTTCCTTCACTGTCAGGTGGAGAACTCGCAGGCGTTCATATGGCTGTCCCAACTGCGCCACCGTTGGGACGAGAGGGAGAGACACTGCTTCGCCAACATCTGCGATGCCCAGTTTCTCTACTCCTATGAGTACCTGGGCAACACGCCACGTCTCGTCATCACACCGCTCACAGACAGGTGAGTCCGACAGAGCCTGTCAGTGGCGAGATACTATCCATGGTGTACAGTGTCCTCACCTAACACACCGTACTCAGGCTGACCAGGATAAAGATGAACGAATTCAATAAAGCAATAAAATGTAAAATCATAAAAAATGTGTCTTATACTTTCCCCTCTGAGAAAAAGTGTTTTGCAAATTAGATATGCTCCAAACGTACATTCACCCATACACTTCCTATATTAAACCAGTCTAATGACAAGCTGCTTCACAGTAAGTTCTTTTTTATTTTATGATGTAATATCACTTTCCTGTTACATTATTTTCTCACAGCCTCCCACTCCAAAACTCTTGCAGTGACAGCTTTCTCTTTGTGACTAGTCTGCTCAGTCAAAGGAATTCCTCCCAAAAAGGATTCATAAGAAAGGCATTTTCAGTCTAATTCGGTTTCATCTGCATAGCATGTTAAACAGTAGATCTTGGCACAAATATGATTGCAGAATACCCGATATAGAGGTAGGTCCATAATGAGTAAACCAGATGTGACAATGAAAAGGAAAATGAGATGAGAAAGAAACTTTACCAGATTCAAACGACAACCGGATCCTTGTGGTTGACATGCGATAGTGGGATTATGCATCACTATATACAGCTGTAGTATAGTAAAGCCTACCCAAACTAAGTGTGTTTATTGAAAGGGTGTTCAGTATGAGCACATTGTGTATAAGAATCCACTGGACAGGTCCAATTATCCATTATCTTAACATTATTAACCGAAGCAAGGGTGAGACTTTTTTTTTGGGTACTGCAAATCATTAAGTTTATGCAATCTATAAGTTTTAGGGTGAATTTACTGTTAAGGCAAATGAGTCACCTAGTGTGACTACAGTAAGCAGATGTGCATGGAAAGACAGAACCTGAAACTTCCTTTTCAGGCTTAGAAGAGAGTACAGACAACACACACAGCTCATCACAGTTGTAACGCAAGCTTCAGAGCCCAATAAAGAAAGAAAGTGTCCCATTAAACACTTTCCTGTTAAAAGCTGATAGCAAGTTGCTGAAGCTCTTCAGCAAGCTGTTTATACTAAAAATGCCCCAAATGGATTCTGGCTGTCTTTGAAACAGCAACAAAGCGCAAATGCGTGTCTTTGATGGAGAAATCAATGGTGCTGCATCTTACCAAGCATATGGTGGTGGGGGTTTCATAGCTCCTGGATTACTCTGTTGACCATGTCAGAACTCTGGCTTTCATCCATGTTGAGATGAATGTGCTGAGGAATGCTAGTGGTGCAGATGGTTCCATTATGCATCGGGACTTTAAAGGTGTGGTTCCTATAATCACCAACCTTCAATTAGGGAGAATGTTTCTGGCAACTAATGGGGAGCATCTACAGGCATTTACTTTTAAATGTAACTACATTAGGATCTGTGTAAGCTCATGTTTAGTTACAGTACATGAAAGTTTTCCCTAAATCATAAGAATATCAAATTCTTTATTTAATTTTGCAAAAGGATAATTCGGATGTGCTTGTGTGTGACCATCACAGATGCTACATCACACTGACCCAGTCTCTCCACCTAATCATGAGTGGAGCCCCAGCTGGTCCGGCAGGCACAGGGAAAACCGAGACCACCAAGGACCTGGGCCGAGCACTCGGCATCATGGTGTACGTCTTCAACTGCTCCGAGCAGATGGACTACAAGGTGAAAGCCATATATGCTGCCTGTATCTTCAGTCAATTATTTTCTTCTTCTTCTTTCTGGGAGATTTTTGCATTCACCTCAAGCACATCTCTTGGTGTGTTCTTTTAATTAAGAGGAAATTAGGGTCGGAGAGTTCACTGCAGGTTTGCTGATGCATGTGTGTTTTTTTTAATGCTGCTTATACCCTGCAGCATGCGTCCTTCTTTCTCTCTTCCTCTTTCTCCATTCCTCTTTCCTTGCTTGTCCATCATCTCCTGAGCTGTGTATTAAAGCAAAGCAAAGCTGTCCTCTGCCAACATGGAGGCCAGCAGATTAGTAAAGCTCTGATGCCTGGGCTTATTTACCTCCTAAGCCGTGTCACCTATCTCCTCAGTATTCTGGCCTCATCGCTGCTTGTCACTGTATTCACTAGTCAGGAGAAAAAGCCATATAATATGAGGGTCAATAGAGACACAGCACTAATCTCTTTATCCAGCTTGTACCTGCCGAGGCTGCTGCATCATTACTGGCCCTGGTTGTACACTGCAGTGTGATACTGGCTAATAAGAAAAAAGCAAGGGGGTGGGGCTTTAGGCATAAATTTTTCGATACAGATTGTTTCCCTTGATATTTTACATTATATTATCCCCTGCATGTAAAGCTGCTCTGTTGCTTAGGTTTATTGCATGATGTTTTTTGAATATGAATTAATTGCAGGGTTATTAGCAAACACTACGACAATGACGCTTATTGGCCAGGGATGGAGTGCAAATTATGCAGCATTACCATGACTCAGACGATAAAAACGGAACGCCGGAATGTAGCGATGATATGGTCATCGAACCTCATCTGTTCACAATCTTCTGTTCTAAAGTGACTCAGTTGTGACTAACCAGCTTTTAACTTTCTCACCCGGTTTGCTTTTCTATCTTGTCTTTCTCATCCCATAGTCCTGTGGCAACATCTACAAAGGTCTGGCACAGACAGGTGCCTGGGGCTGCTTCGATGAGTTCAACAGGATCTCAGTGGAGGTGCTGTCTGTGGTGGCGGTGCAGGTGAGTTTTCACCTTGCGTCAAAATCACATTACGTCTGGAATAGATTAATAAGTATGCGTGTGCATTGTTAACTCAGCTGTGCAGTCAGGAACTGTTTGCTGGCTGGGGCAATAGAGAAAACTCAGCTGCATGATGGATTTTAGGTGATTCTGCAGCAATGCAAAGTTAACAGAAAAAAATATATAAATGTACTTTTTCAATATACTCCTTTAACAAATGAGGAGTCTAGCTGACAGTCAGTGACAGTTTTTTCACCGTGTGCTCAAAGTGTTTGAAGAGCTCTGATCACTGACTGGCATGCTAAATCACTTTTTAATCATCATCTCCTTTAACATTTTTTGTAAAGTGTTAAATTTGATCCGTCTGTTTAATCTTTTAGGTCAAAAATTTCATCAATTGCTTTCATTTGGCTGAGAAATGAAAATGTTTTGGTGGCATTCATAATAAATGTAGTTAATTGCTGTTCGCTAGATACTTCTTATATACTTATATAATATACTACTAGTCAAGAGCATGCCAGATGGGGAAAGGAGCTTCCAGTATCGGTTTATAGTTCAAAACACCTGGGAAATCATTGCAAAGGAATCATTTTTTATCTCTCATTTTACTGGAAAGAAAAAGATAGCTTTTTTGTACAACCCCATTTCCAATGAATTTGGGACGTTTAGCTATTAGACGATAGCTTTAACACATAACAAGTAAAATTGTTAATCATAGATTGAAAAAACAGCCATTATAGGCGTTCATAATTACATCCCCAATTCCAATGAAGTTGGGACAATGTGTACAACATAACTAAAAACAGAATACGATGATTTGGAAATCCTTTTCAACCCATATTAATTGAATACACTACAAAGGCATATTTAATGTTCAAATATATTTTGCATATAATATTTTGCAAATATTCACTCATTTTGAATTTGATGCCTGTAACACGTTACAAAACTGTTGGGACAGGGGCAACAAAAGACTGGGAAAGTTGAGGAATGCTCAAAAAACACCTGTTTGGAACATTCTACAGTTGAACAGGTTAATGTAAACAAGTGTCATGATGAAAGGCTCAGTTGTTCACAAGCAAGGATGGGGTGAGGTTAGTGAGGGGTGTGTTAGTGCCCATGGCATCTATGAAGGAACCATTAATGAGGAAAGCTACATACAGGTTTTGGAGCAACATATGCTGCCATCCTAGCAATGTGTTTTGTATGTCAATCCACATTCTGTAAAAGAGTGCGGGTACTAGACTGACCTGCCTGCAGTCCAGACCTGTCTACCATTGAAAATGTGTGGTGCATTATGAAGGGCAAAATACGACAATGGAGACCCTGGACTGTCAAGCAAGAATGGAAAAGAATTCCACCTCCAAAAATTTGTGTCCTCAGGTCCTAAACGCTTATTGAGTGTTGTTAAAAGGAAAGGTGATGTAACACAGTGGTAAACACGCCCTTGTCCCAACTGTTTTGGAATGTGTTGCAGGCATCAAATTCAAAATGAGTGAATATTTGCAAAAAAACATCCATTTGAGCATTAAATATCTTGTCTTTGTAGTGTATTCAATTGAATATGGGTAGAAAAGGATTTGCAAATCATCATATTCTGTCTTTATTTATGTTTTACACAACGTCCCAACTTCACCAGAATTGGGTTGTATGACATTTTACACTAACGTACTGCAATGTTAAACTCCACTGCTCCTATGTACAATGTGTTGGCATGTCTAGCAATACAACAAAATCGGAGTAAATGTCACAGGATACTTTGGCAGTGTAAAAATTATGTACAGGTGATTAAATTGTAATATTGCGTAAGACTGTAATACGAAGTTCTTTGGTAGAAATGGTACTATGAAGAAGGAGTCTTACTTTAGGTAGCTGCCTTCTTTCATGCTTCTCTCCTCATAATCTCGTCTATCAAATCATCAATGACTAGCTGTTTAACAAACCCAGACCAGTAGTAACAGCATGGTGAGTCTTATTTTAGTGTATGGAGTTTTTTTTTATAAACTTATATATTTCTTTTTGGGTTTATAGTTATAAGTCTATGTTTTGTAATCCACTTCTCTAGCTCCACTATGGCTGTAAATGCCTGTTTATTGGTTGTGAATTCAGACCCCCACACCAATAACGTTTCTGAATTTATTTCAGATTCTGTGACTTTACATTGATTAGGCTTGGGTTTTATGAACTCTTGCATGGTTGGGTTTGTTTGTGCCTTATCATTAATGGCCAATCAGTCTAATCTATGCCCATTGAGGGCTGCTAGTGGCCCTTAGGAGTGTTTCCAATAAGCCTGGTTGGTCTGTACCTGTCCCTATGCTAACCTCCTAGCTACAGTCCTATAAAATTGGCAAAATGCTTTTCACACTCATGCTGCAGGAAAACCTACCAAATAAATTTGAACTACTTTTACTTAGCAGCTACAATAGCCATTTTACTTTACATTTACTTTTAGAGTGTGCCTGTCGGGCTTTTATGTGGCGCATTCTTGAGAAATTACATGACAAGGTAACTGTTAATTACACCATCACAAATACCTGCCTGGAGACATAATCTACCCCTGATGATGGATAATTTGATAAACATGTGAATGACCGTATGTGTATGGTGCAGCTTTCCAAGAACTATGATGTCTGAAGGCACATTTTAGGGGCTGGTGACTCAGAGATAGCTGAGAATGAAAGCAAAAGTGGACTCTCTTTAAGCATCGGTGCCACTGTCTGAATCCTCAAAATGTCAGAGAAATGAATAGGTTTTCAGTGCTGTGATGAATAATGAATCAGCAGTCTGGTTTTTGTTGGTGTGCTTGGAAAGAATGATCTTAGCAAGTTTGGGAACATCAGAGTAGCTGTGCCGGGGTACTAATGTGCCCTCTCTTCCTGTGCACTTGCAAAACAAAGTGGCTGTTTGGTAGAGGAGGACTGGTTGATAATCCATTCTATTTAACCCCAAATGCAGACAGGATGAGAGAATATACGCTGTTTAAGTTTTGTATGTGAGAACTGTTGCTTAGGAAAAAAAACAAACAAACAACAGACCGGCAGACATATCTGTATTGAGACAAATTAGCTCAGCTCAGCTCTCACTATGGGAGGCAAGGCACTAGTGGTAAATCGGCTCCTTAATATGGAACACTTATTTTCCTCTTAAATGCCACGGCAATTTAACCGATTCTTATCTATTTTGTCCAAACTGGAAATGATTTTTTAAGTAAATTCAATTTCCTTTGTAGCAAAAATTACTTTGATTTGCAAAACATAATATACATAAGATACATAATTCAGTTGAGATGCTTACCTGTTAGATATAACATCAGCATAGACTTGGAGATTTGGAGTTCACTTAATGACACCAGCTCTATGATAGGCTACATGACACTGGCGTTATAACAGTCTAATGCCAGCATTTATCTGCAATGCATCGCTGAGTGCTGCATGGTCATTTAGTCTGAATAATTTGCATTTAGCAAACACCAAACTGATTCCAGTGTGCTGCTACACAGGTGGAATACATTATGTGATATGATTTTCTGATGTGGGATGAAATTGATGCTGTTCCCATTGAATATTTATCTGAAGTACAGCTGAATTTGCTCTCACAACCAAACCAAGGCTTGATCAGAGATATAGGATGAAGAGCTAGTGCATATGAGATGTCTGTGTTACATGTTCGGCACAACGTCTGAGTTACACTTGAAGCAAAATGCTTAGATTTTCCTTGATAAAAATAATAATAGAAGCGTTGTGCTTTTTTTTAACCTACTCTTCGTAACTTGAAGTTGCTCAGCACATACATGGAGTAAATACATCTAGCTCATTGACCTTGGGTCTTGGGTGAAAAATAGAATCATGTCAAATACAGCTGTAAAGAATTTTAGAGGCGTACAAGAGTAACTATAAAGCATATAAATGATCCAACAGTCTGATGGTTAGCATAAAGTGTCTTTGATATTATCAGGTAAAAAGCATCCAGGATGCCATTCGGGACAAGAAGAAACGCTTTAACTTCATGGGTGAAGAAGTGAGTCTGGTCCCTTCTGTGGGTATCTTTATCACAATGAATCCAGGCTACGCTGGCAGGACAGAGCTCCCGGAGAATCTGAAAGCCCTCTTTCGGTAAGTATCGGGTATAAATAAAAAAAATTTACTGTTGGCAAACTGCTGCAGAGTACAGAGTAAGAGGAATAAAATACATCCCATTGGAAAATGTTGTGTTTTATTCCATATTTAATGAAGGCATACTTTTGCTGTGTATTTTCTATATAACTTTATAACTAACACATCTTTTAGATGATCTATTATCTATCTAAAGCAGCTTTTCTCTACAAGAGAGTTTATCTGTGTGTTATTTTCATGGCTCTTCTGCAGGCCTTGTGCCATGGTAGTGCCAGACTTTGAACTCATCTGTGAGATCATGCTGGTAGCAGAGGGCTTTATCGAGGCCAGACTGCTGGCCAGAAAGTTCATCACACTCTATCAGCTCTGCAAGGAACTTCTGTCCAAACAGGTAAAAGACATTCCAGCATCAAGACAGTTTTAAAATCTACTCTAAAATGCAATGTTAAAACATACTCTAGTGTTTCCTCAAACTAATCTAAACTAATCTACTGCGTCAGTAGTTTATGGGTGGTTATGATTATGGAAAGTTTTGAAATATAAAATCAGACCACTGCATTTTTTTCAAATTGCTACCAGTCACACAGTACAGCACTATCTGCCCACTTACGAATACCTGACCTCACATACAGTATGTCCATAATGGGCCTTAGACACTGTGGTTTGATGTGACATGGGTGAGAGGATATGCTGTCCATCCCACACAGTGAGCATGACTCATTTTACTTCCTTGACTCCCAGCCAGAGATGGCTGTAGAAATGTCAGGATTTGATCTAAGAAAAATGGGGCAATTTCCGGAGAGAATAATTTAGCAGTTAAGTGTCATCATGTTACTCTGTGTTGCTAAAATTGAGCTCAAAAGTGTCTCAGTTTCACCTGATTGCTAAAATAAACAGAATTACTTTTTATTGTATTTGATGCAGATGAACGTTAATAAGCTATTGTCTCATTCTCTCAAACACCTTTGCTTTTTAAGGGTTTAACAGATGTAATTTTAAATTAGCATGTTTTAAACCTTTTACTGACAATTTAATTACTGCATTTAAGCATCTGTTATGAGTTCATTTCAAGTGAACTGTTTTTTATTTTTTTGTTAGTGCAAGTCAGTTTTCATCAGTGGCAATTGTCTTCCTGCTGTAGATAAAGCAGATAAAAAAATCTGGAATGTTCCTTTAAGGCAGTTATATCCAGCATTGCTATCTCATGTGGCTACTAAGAAAGTTTAACCGTTAAAACAGTATTTTTAAGAAAGCACTGTTCCATCTAATTCCATTTTATGCCTCGCTCCATTTTGTATAAAGGCCACATTTTGACAGCTGCAGCAAGACCACTTGACTTTTATGGCATCTATAACCTATTGTGTTTGATTTCAGTATTGTAAAACACCCCAGTATTTTCCAGACAAAAAGATCACCACTTTTTTATAGGACGATAAATAGTTTTATTAATACAGTATAAGGAATACCAGAGTAAGATGAGATTTAAAAAAAACAACTTTTTTGTTACTTTATTATATTATTTCAATGCAATATTGTTGTCAAAGCATTATGGCTCTTTAATCATCCAAAAGATAATTGGTAGAATGTCTCAATGAATTCTTA
>JAOVYV010150188.1:0-13368 GCA_025674545.1 Hassar affinis
TGTCATTATAAAATTCAAATTCAAACCTACACAATCCTTAATGTGTTCATGTTCTAGATGTTTATTACTCACCTTCAGTAATAGCAAAGGAAACTAAGCTTTTCATTGCAGTCCCTGTTCTCCCAGACGTTAGTTTTGAAGTTGTACGCACCACAGCGGTAGGGTTGGACTGGGCATGAAGGCAGAGATACCAGGCTCCTCACCGGCATCCTGTTCACCCAGAACCATTTTCCATCAAGGAAACGCAGTCCTGTCCACACAAGGGCTGTTTGGGCTTGTTCACTCTCTGTTTTAAGCAGGTCTATCAGTGTTTGATAATCCATAGAGGCCAAGTAATAGTAGTAAGTCCAGCAATAATTAAAAGCCTCTTCCCAGGTTTTAGTCTCCTTCACAATTCTGTACCTCCAACTACAAAGAAAAGGATAACTTCCACCACAGATCATATCATTCCAGCCAATTAGATTCATACCAACACAATTCTCTCCTGGACTGGTATCATTAGGCTGACCAGATATCCACTTTGTGAAATATGTGTTTACTCCATCAGACCAATACCAGTTATTTACATGTTGTACCGTTCTCTCCAGCCCAATCCAAGTAAATGGCAAAATGTTGTAATAACCTATAGCTATCACAGCTCTCTGATTTTCCTCTTCGGTAGTGATGGTGGCCAAATCCCCATAATACGATAAGCAATAAGTCTGAGCTGCAGTCCAGTTCTTTGTCTGAGGAATCAGAATATATTCTCTTACCAGACTTGCAGCCATCCCATAGAGAACCAACACATGACAAATAAAAAAGAGAGATTTCATCTTTGCTGTGATGTGTCTAAGCTCTGAAAGCCTTTCCTGTAGCCCAGCTGCCTGAACTCATTTAAATCACACACAAAATAGCATAACAACGTCAATGTTAATTCACCAGATCACAAAGTGTGGCCATCTTGGACATCATCACATTTGTACCTGTAATATACAGTATATCATTATTTTGCTGGTAACTAGAATGAATGCAGAATAAGACTGAAACTAACATTTACCATGTTAATGATTTGACCCAACTAATCTTGAACTTCCCTACATTTCTTGTGAGGTCCTGAAGATATAAATATCACTCATGCCTTTGATTGTGAACTGTGTACACCTTCCATGAGTTATAGACTGCTGCAGTCCTGAGGAACTCTCTTAATTAGGATTATGTTTGATCTTTAATCTTTTTCTTTTCTTTTTGTTCTTTCTTTCTTTTTTTACACCAAGTTTAATGTTGACATCCTAGTAAAGTACTGCACTAACCATAATGCTAAATTAGAAATTAGAAGAAACAAGTTAAAATGAAAAATGACTGGGGACAAAATGATTCAATGACTTATTTTAATCCTTCCTAAATTCTGTAGCTAATTTCCTCTTCAAAGATGAACAGCCTGTTTACCTTCTCCTTATTATCCTTGCCTTATTCTCAGTATTTCCACTATTTTGTTGCTTTTACCTTTTAAACTCTTTACTTGGAAATTTCTGAATTGTACAGCAAAAACAAATGGAAGAGTCATTTCCAGAATGAAGCAATTGAAAGTGACAAGGCAGCTGAAACAGTGCGTGGTTGTTGTTGAGGTCTATGTACACTGTTTTCCTTGGCAGGAGCTAATATGCAAACCCAGGAAAAGCTCAACAGCATTGTCTTGTTCAAGTTCACTCTCTCTCTCTCTCTCTCTCTCTTAATTTCCAATGGTAGCTGTGCTTGAAATTGAGTCAAGACAGTCAACCAACAGCCAATCACAATGCAGATGTGTTCCTCTTATATTCTTTCACTGCAAATTCTTTTCTCCAACTTTAGTTCCTATATTAGCACCATAATATTCTCTGGCCCCATTGTCTCCTCACATGGACATCAGCAGTTATGGATGCTCCTTAGGGGTTGTCCCTGGTGAACAGCTAGTGTTTAAAACCATGTTTTTCACCTGATCTGTGGCTTGTGGTATATTCTGGATGATTAGTTAATAAAATAGACCTAACATACGTGTGATGCCTTTGTGTTGTCATTGTATTATTTCACTGTGTGAATTTACATTTATTTTTGTGCTACCCTTTTCAAGAAACTATCACACACACAGGTTCATGCTTAATTAAACATGGCTACTTGTGAGTGTGTGTGTGTGTGTGTGTGTGTGTTAACAGAGTGTGGATCTTATACAGCAACACAGCAGCGCGAGGTGACATTGATGCACGTCATTACCCGAGAATACGGCAGCGATGATGTCAGCAACGTGCACATGTACACACAGAGGCTGTGTGTGTGAGTGAGTGTGTATGTGAAACCCAAGACATACAGCCATTGCAGCAGAGTGTATGATGTACACTGAGAGACTCTTCTTTATTCCCTCAGACTAATTTAATCACATTTACACCACAGTGCTGCACATCACAGCTTTATATTACTGCACTCATTATAATATCCTAAAGACACACTGTCATCTTTCTTCCTTCCTTTCCATCCTTCCTTTATTTCCATCCTTTTTTCTCCTTCCTTATTATAATCCTTCCTTTCTTACTTCCTTCTTTCTGTCTTCCATTCTCTGTCCAGCTAATCCAAAAAGATAATAAAGAAAGTGCAGAGAAACCAATTCTGACATGTGCAGGTGAAACACACACAAACACACACACACATAATTGGGCTTACCATTTGAAAAATGACCATGGTAGAAACACCATAGGGTCAGTGTGTGCGTGTACACTCATCACGACACCATGAGCAATTCCACAAAAAGATGCTGAAAAGACAAACTCCTGCCGAACCTCACACTGACCTTACATTTACTGATGATGTCAGCACAATGCACACAAACACACACACGTTCCTCAAGTCCTAGACACAGATGGAGACTGTACCTCCAATAACGGGAATTCTAATGAGGCATATATAATTCAAATTACGAGGACATGCTTGAGCACACACACGCACACACACACACACACACACACACACACACACACACAGTGTGTCTGCGTCATCCACTTTCATCATCTCAGTGTGACTCATTTTTGCTACTGTTAGCTTTAGCATCTAAAAAATCTGGTATGACCAAACTGAACCTTGAGAGTTTTCAAATATAATAAGTTTCAAAAATAATATGTTGAAAAAAATATGTTAAAAACTGCAATGTTTATATACAGTATATATACTAATAGTATCAGTGCTGATCAATCAGTGTGACAGTGTGGTTATACAATAACAGGAATAGGACTGATCTGTCAGTGTTACGGTATGGTTTTACAGTAACAGCACCCGTGCTGATCTCTCAGTGTTACTGTGTGGTTATACAGTTACAGTAACAGGCCTGATATCTCAGTGTTACGGTGTGGTTATACATTTACAGTAACAGGCCTGATCTCTCAGTGTTACGGTGTGGTTATACAGTTACAGTAACAGGCCTGATCTCTCAGTGTTATGGTGAGGTTATACAGTTACAGTAACAGGCCTGATCTCTCAGTGTTACAGTGTGGTTATACAGTTACAGTAACAGGCCTGATCTCTCAGTGTTACGGTGTGGTTATACATTTACAGTAACAGGCCTGATCTCTCAGTGTTACAGTGTGGTTATACAGTTACAGTAACAGGCCTGATCTCTCAGTGTTACGGTGTGGTTATACATTTACAGTAACAGGCCTGATCTCTCAGTGTTACAGTGTGGTTATACAGTAACAGTAACAGGCCTGATAAGTGAATAAGCTTGGGGTCACGGTGAGCCTCACCTCTTGTTACCATCCCCAGGCCAATGGCCAAGCTGAAAGAGTTAATCAAGAGCTGTTGAAGTTCCTGAGGATGATTTGCCATCAGCATCCTCAGGACTGGGTGAGGTATTTGCCCTGGTTGGAATATGCCCAGAATTCCCTTAAACACTCTGCTGCTAACCTCACTCCCTTTCAGTGTGTCCTCCATTGATGCCTTATTGATGGTTTAAGAAATGTGAGCAAGTCTGGGCCCTTACGAACCAAAATCTGGGCAAAGCTATTCGCCAGATGAAGCGACAAGCCGACCGACGTTGGGGGTAGACACCGCGATCCCGTCCCTGGCGACAAGGTATGGATAGCCATCAAGACCCTACCCCTGAGGCTTGGTAAGAAGAAGCTGTTCTTCTTGAGAATTAAGTTCTTCTTGAGTACAACTTCCACGTAGTTGTCGTATCCACCCTGTGTTTCATGTCAGCCAGCTAAAGCCTGTCAAAGAAGGGCCTTTTTTGACACTGGGGAGGGCCCCCATGCACCAGGACCAGTGGAGGTTGAGGGTGAGGCCCCCTACATGGTCCGGGAGATACTCAACTCCAGGCGCCAAAGAGGACAGATTGAATACCTCATGGCTTGGGAAGGGTATGGCGCAGAGGAGAACAGTTGGGTCATGGCGAGGGACATTCAGGACCCCCTGCTAAAGAACGATTTCCATCAGCGATTCCCCACCAAACCCTCTCCTTTCAGGCCCAGTAGGCCCAGTGGAAGAAGGAGGGCTCCCAGAGGTAGCTTCTTGGGGGAGGGGCTCTGTTATGTCAGCAGCCAACAGGGGCTGCCCTAGTGCCTCCACGGTTACTGTCAGCAGGAGAAGATAGGTGATGTTCTCTTCCCACAGGGTACTCAGCCAGATTGTATACAACTGGCTCTATTCGGGAGGAAAGCTTCCCATTGGCTTCTCATCCCTATTTATAGAGCTTTCTGGCTGAGCTTCCCTGCAGGTCAACATTTCTGACAGTCTATTGTTTGTCTTGTCACGTTTACGCTTTGCTAAAAGTTTCATGTCTAGTTCATGTTTTTCATCCTCATTTTGTTTCTTACTCTTGATTTGTTTTCTCTCCTTTGTTTCAGAGTTGGGCCAAAGTGGTGGAGTTATTCTTGATAAATGGACAAGTATCTTCTGTTGTGTGTTTTGGTGACTGTTTTTGTTTTCTCCCCACTCTGTGTCATCTTTTTGGTTGTCAATCTTTCTGTTAATAAATCCAAGATTGCTTCCTATTGGTTGTTATGTGGCTGGGTCCTTACAGGAATATAATTAGCAAATACATATGAAACCTCAGAAAATAAAATAAAAAAATGTCCACCTTCCGGCTGGTCGACCCATCGGACCTTTCAGCAGACCTGTCCCTGCCTAACACCACTATCCCTAACCATTGAGAAAAGAAAAAGAAAAAAAAACATCTGAGGTCCCAATGTACTTACCCAATAACAGAAACATCACTCTTCAAACAGTTTCAGCAAAGAGGATATCACAAATTATAACATAATAAAAACATACGCAACAGTCACACTGCAGCTGCTCCACAGTAGCATCATAGTGTCGATGATGTTGTGAATGCAAACATCCTCCAGTCGATTTTATTGTCTCTGTTGGGTTTTTAAGTTCCTTCAGTATTTCCAGTGGCCTTTCCCCCCCTTTTCTCATACTAGAGGAAATAAGGACAAACCACCAGCCAGTATCTTTTTGCAGAACAACAAACACACAACAATATATTGATTAAAACATTGATTAAAATAAATCTAGTAAACGGAAATTAACTGCCCCCCCCCCCATTTCATTCTACTCAACCTTAAAATCCCACTACATAATAATGAAAAATAGAAGTAAATGTCAAGATAATAATAAAATCAATACTCAAAATGGATATTTCCCCATCAATTTGGGTATCACTTCTTCCTCTTCTATATCAGTCATCTGTAATACTGGAAACTGACAAAAACAAAACATTGCACACAATGATATAACCACTGCTACCAAAATCTGAACTATAGCTGCCCCCATGTGCACAACTTCTCTTGCAAACAAGCATTTGCTGACCATCCAGCTCCCTCAGAAGGACCAAACACATCCCTTATGTTTCAATGCATCTATAACACTAGTTATATTATCAGAGCTATCAGGAATTAAAGTATAGCAAGCATCTCCCGTCAAATTCAAAGCCACACAAAGACCTCCTTGTTTAGCTAGAATGTAATCAAGTGCCATATCATGTTTCAACAATGTCAATCTATGACTCTTCTGTACATTTGACAGATATTCAAAACCTTTTATTTTACTATTATGTCTGGCCTTCAGTGTTCCTTTAGAAATACACAGAGAGTCCGAAAGGCTCTGTCGGGAGGATGGTGAAGGGGTCTTGTGCTTTTCTGAGTCTGGGGGCCCTTCAAACGTAAGCTACATATGGTTTTGATTTCGAACAAAGAAATCTATACATTGAGAGGGTTTTGAGTCCTTTCCTCAGCCTATAAGTAACCCAAGCCCCCCCTCCCCCTTTTCTTCAAAGTACGAATTTGGCTTCTACATACTCTCCAGGTGCTACAGGGGCTTGTAAACGATACTTGTCTGATTCTGTTATTATTTGATATTTGTATTAATAAATTCCTTTAAAAAGAAGAAGACGGTGTCAGCAGAGATTCTTTAATTTTCAGTTCTATAATAGTTTTATGGAACTGGAGGTGAAAATTGCAAATTCAGCGTAGAAAGATGCCCACTCTGCCGGTTGTTTGGCCACGTCGGGTTTGTGCTGTCTTGTTGTTAGGATAATTTTTGCCTCTAGGTAGCAGACATTTAGAGTTTTAAAGGATATGGAAATAAAAGGGAATAATGTGTGGCTATAGAATATGCTTTTAGGTTTGTATGAATGAGTTGGGGAGTGATCAACCCCTGTGTGAGAATTGTGAGAATCATTCATTTTTATGTGTTTTGTTGAATTTGTGATGGTTTGATTTTTGGGTGAGTGAGTGTGTTGGAGTTGGCTTTTCTGGGTGTGTGTGTGCGTTGAGAGAGGGGGATGCTCCTCCCTTGTGTTTTTCTGAAAAGGGGGTGAGTGTCTATAATCTGTGTGTGTGCATGGTTCCATCTTTTTTTCCTTTCTGTGTATGTGTGTGTGTGTGCTGAGAGAGGGGGACGCCCCTCCTTTGTGCTTTTTTGCACAAAGAGCCCAAGATACTTAAACTCCAGCACTTGGGGCAGGACAACTCCATCAATCTGGAGAGGGCAAGCCACCTTTTTCTGGTCAAGAACCATGGCCTCAGATTTGGAGGTGCTGATTTTCATCCCAGCCGCTTCACACTCAGCTACAAACCGCTCTAGTGCCTGCTGAAGGTCCTGGCTTGAAGAAGCCAACAGGACAACATCATCTGCAAAAAGTAGGGAGTGGTTTCCCAAACTGGACTCCCTCCAGCTGTGCCTAGAAATTCTGTCCATGAAGATTATGAACAGAACCAGTGACAAAGGGCAGCCATGCCTGAGTGCAACATGCACTGGGAACAGGCCTGATTTACTGCCGGTAACGTGAACCAAACTCCTGCTCCGGTCGTACAAAGACCCAACAGCCCTTAGCAAAGGGCCCCGGACCCCGTAATCCTGGAGCACCCGCCACAGGTTAACCTGAGGGACATGGTTGAATACCTTCTCCAGATCCACAAAACACATGTGGACTGGTCGGACAAACTCCCATGAACCCTCGAGCAGCCTATGGAGGGTATAGAGTGGGTTCAGTGTTCCTTGACCAGGACAAAAAATGCATTGTTCCTCCTGAATCCAAGGTTCGACTAACTGGCAAATTCCCCTCTCTAGTATCCTATAGACTTTCCCAGGGAGGCTGAGAAGTGTGATTCCCCTGTAGTTGGAACACACTCTCCGGTCCCCCTTCTTAAACAGGGGGACCACCACCCCAGTCATCCACTCCATGGGCACTGTCCACAACCGCCACGCAATATTGCAGAGGCATGTCAACCAAGACAGCCCAACAACATCTCGAGACTTGAGGTACTCCAGGCGGATCTCATCCACCCCCAGGGCCCCATCACTGAGGAGCTTGCAGACCACCTCAGTGACTTCAGCTTGGGTGATGGGCGAGTCCACCTCAGGGCCCTCAGCCTCACCTTCCTTGTTGGAAGACGTGATGGTGGGATTGAGGAGATCCTCAAAATATTCCTTCCACTGCCCAACAATAGTCGAGGTCAACAGCTCCCCACTCACACTGTAAACAGTGTTGGCAGGGTACTGCCAGACAGTTTGCTAGAATCACTTCGAGGCCGACCGATAGTCCTTCTCCATGGCCTCCCCGAACTCCTCCCAGTTCCAGGTTTTTGCCTCCGCAATTGCCCGAGCAGCAGCACGCTTCGCCTCCTGGTACCCATTGGCTGCCTCGGAAGGCCCAGAGGCCAACATGGCCAGATAGGTCTTCTTCTTCAGCTTGACAGCATCCCTTACTTCCACTGTCCACCACCGCATTCGGGGGTTGCCGCCATGGCAGGCACCAGTGACCTTACATCCATAACTCTGAATGGCCGCATCAACAATGGAGGCTGAGAACATGGTCCACTCAGACTCAATGTCCCCAGCTTCCCCTGGTAGCTGTGAGAAGTTCTCCCAGAGGTGGAAGTTGAAAACCTCCCTGGCAGAGGGCTCAGCCAGATTTTCCCAGCAGACCCGAACAATACGTTTAGGCCTGCCAGGTCTCTCCAGCCTGCCCCTCTGCTTGAGTGTCCAAGACATAGGACCTGAGTGTCCAATCATCGACCTCTGGCCTAGGGCGTCCTGGTGCCACATGTACTTATGTACACCCCTATGCTCCAACATGGTGTTTGTTATGGACAATCTGTAACTAGTACAGAAGTCCAATAACAAAACTCCACTCGGGTTCAGATTGGGGAGGCTGTTCCTCCCAATTGCCCCCCTCCAGATGTCACTGTCGTTGCCCACATGAGCATTGATGCACCCCAGTAGAACAATGGAGTCCCCAGTTGGGGCACTTTCCAGTACCCATCCCAAGGACCCCGGAAAGGTCGGATACTCTGAACTGCCATTTGGCCTGTAGGCACAAACAACATTCAGAGCCCTCCCTCCTACCCGAAGGCAGAGAGAGGCGACCCTCTTGCTCACTGGGGTAAACTCCAGCACAAGGTGTCTGAGCTGGGGAGCTATAAGCAAGCCCACACCAGCCCCTTGTCTCTCACCCTGGGCAACTCCAGAGTAGTGGAGCCCTTGTCAAGGAGTTAGGTTCCAGAGCCCAAGCTGTGCATGGAGGTGAGCCTGACTATCTCTAGCCGGTACCTCTCAACCTCCCGCACAAGTTCAGCTCCTCCCCCCCCCCACGTCACAACAGCTAGCCGCTGTGTCCGGGGATCGGACTGTCGAGGACCTTGCCTTCGACCGCCACTCAATCCAGATGGTTTCCTCTGCGGGTGGTGGGTCCACAAGAAGATTGGCCCATGTTGCCTCTTCAAGCTGAGCCCCATATACTCTAAGTAACTAGTTTTCATCTATAGCAAAAGAGTATAAGGTCACTAAAGTTTCAAAGGTGAATACTCCTGTAGATGTACTACAGAAGAATAATCCTTTAGTGAAAGAAATAGAAAAGATTGCATTGGCATCATGCTACATCATGCCTACATCATGCTTGCGTCTACATATAAATCATCTGAGAAGAAGGGTAAGACTGGTGAAAAGCGAAAAGAGAAACATCAAGATGAACTTAGTATTCTTCAGCTGTTTGAAATTGAGGGACATAAATTAGTACAGGTTGCAAAGGATAAGCGAAATAGAGCTGTAGAAGAAATAGGGAAGAACACTAGAGAAGCAGGGAAGTTACAGGCAGAAATAGACATACCCTTTTCGCACACAGCTTCAGTGAAGAAACCTCCACCTTATGAGAAGTAGATGAAGTTTGAGGAAATTTATCCTCAGCTCCCAGTGATCAATCAAGAAGACACTTATTACAATAAAAATGAGGATGACTGAATAATAGAAAACAGGACGAGCGGAAACGGTGATAAAGACGTACCCAAGTTCTAAGAGCAAGAAGAAGACAACCTGTCTGGTAACTAGAGGAGATTTGAAGATCAAGACGATGGACTTTGGAGAAGAAAGTGTTTCAGAGCAGATCATGTGTGGATATGATCCTTTGGTCAGGAAAATACTGACAAGAGTGGTGTGGAATAGCCAAGGGTTTAAGAAGACAGATGGATCACCAATACAGGATCATGCTCAAATAGTGAAGTTATTGCATGCTATGATGAGGCCTAAAGAAATAGCAATAGAAATGTGCAGCACATCAAACATATGTGTCAAAGGTCACACAAGGTATTAAGGTGGCTGATGAAGCAGCAAAAGCAGTTACAGGAGTGGATAAATTGGAAAAGCTTTTCCTGGTTACTCATGCAGTGTACGTGGAAGATAAGATTATGTTTATGGATGTACAGTTAATGCAGGAAGTGGCTCCTGCAGTGGATAAACAGTTGTGGTTAGAGTGAGGTGCCACACAAGATTCTACTGGTCTTTGGAGGAATCATGAGGGGTTGATAGTAGCACCTTCAGATTTGTTAGGCCTTATGATTCATGAAGCACATGGTTTTGCTCATGTGGCTAGAGGAGAAGTAAGGAGAAAAATCACAAAAGTGTATAGATTATGGGCTCCATGTTTGTTAGAGCAGATTGACTATGTTATAGGCAGGTGTACCATCTGTCTAAGGAATAATGTTCGGAGTGGAGTGGTGGTTCCTCCTGGCTAGTGGATGCATCGCATTAGGAATCGCTGTCATCACATCCTCATGCTGATCAAGTAGATGGCGTCGGCAGGGTGGACTTCTCCCTCGTGGATGTCAGCTCCGGGACCCTTAGCCTTAGCATTGGCATTGGCATTGGCATTGACCCACCCTGAAGCTCGGCAGGAAGGTGCCTAAATAAGGAGGGCGAGCCAATCCAAGCTCGCCTCCCAAAGGTGCAGGTGGAGGTAATCTGGCCAAGTGGGACCGGAAATAGACGACGTCTGCGTGGCGTAAGCTTGCCAAAAGAGTCAGGTGGTGGCCACTAGTGGCCGCTGTTGTGACATACACACATATCCTGCATCATACTACTAGGGTTGCTGTGGCCGTTTATGATCCGATCAGCAACCACACAACACCACTAATGTTGCTGTGGCCGTTTATGATCCAATCAGCAACTACACATAATATCCTATACTACACCAATAGCGTTGCTGTGGCCGTTTATTCTCCAATCAGCAACTACACAATATCCTATACTGCACCACTAAAGTTGCTGTGGCCGTTTAGGATCCAGTCAGCAACTACACACATATCCTGCACCATACTACTAATGTTGCTGTGGTCGTTTAGGATCCAATCAGCAACTACACACAATATCCTACACCCTACCATTGGATACCCCTCTCACTGCCTCGCAAGCTCTTCATAGGGGTCTTCAGGTAGGCACCTTCCTTCTTCAGTGTTTTGTTGAATTAAGCCCACAACACCTCCAGAAGGCTCAACAGTGATGTCTGGTGTCCCAGACTTACCCTCCTCCAAGCTCACTTCCCAGGACATTACAGAATTTAACTTCTGCCTCCCGCATTACGACTAAGACTTATATGATGACTTTGGGTGACCCTTGGGAAAAATTATATGAGGTGGTTTTGTTGTTGTTGACCTTACCAGGGCTTTTGGCAAGCACAGGGCTAATCAGCTTCCCCCTCAACGGGACTACGACTGCTCCATTGATCTGCTCGCTGGTACATGTCTTCCTCGGGCTACACCCTACCCACTCTCGCTTAAAGAAACCAAAGTCATGCAAGAGTATATTCAGGAGGCCCTCCAGCAGGGTTTCATCCGCCCTTCGAAGTCCCCTGCCAGCTCCAACTTCTTCTTTGTACCAAAGAAAGACAGCTCGCTTCGTCCTTGCATAGACTCTCGCGAACTCAATAAGGTGAGCAAAAAGTATACCTACCCGATCCCACTCGTCCCCTCGGCTCTGGAGCAACTCCGCAGCGCCAAGATCTTTTCCAAACTGGACCTCCGCAATGCGTATTATCTGGTTCGGATAAAGGAAGGGGACGAGTGGAAGACCGCCTTTAGCACCACCACCAGGCATTATGAATACCTCATCATGCCTTTCGGCCTCACCAACGCCCCGGCCGTGTTCCAATGTCTGGTTAACGACGTCCTGAGAGAGTTCCTGGGGAGTTGTGTGATCGTGTATCTGGACGACATTTTAATCTACTCCCCTGACCTGGAGTCTCACATCTCCCACACAAAGGCTGTCATTCAGACTCTAATGGAGAATGGGCTATATATCAAAAGTGCAAATTCCACCAGGAGAGTATCACCTTCCTAGGCTATGTCATCAGCGATAAGGGAGTCATGGATGGACCCGGGGAAGGTGGACGCCATCCTAAATTGGAGCACACCGCGAACTGTAAAGGAATTGCAGAGTTTTCTCGGGTTTGCCAACTTCTTCCGCTGCTTTATCCGATCCTTCAGCCAGGTAGCGTTACCACTCACTTCTCTCCTGAAAGACAAGCCCAAGTGTCTTAAGTGGAACGACAAGGCTGAGGAAGCCTTCTCAAGGCTGAAGTCGGCCTTCACCACAGTACCCGTCCTGGCTCACCCCGACCCAGAACTACAGTTACAAGTAGAAGTTGATGCCTCTTCAGTAGGAGTAGGAGCTGTTCTCTCCCAGCATCAGGGCAATCCGACCAAATTGCACCCCATCGCCTTCCTGCCACGTAAGCTCTCACCAGCGGAGCGTAACTATCACGTGGGCGACAGGGAGCTACTGGCTATAAAGCTGGCTTTCGAGGAAGCAGACACTGGCTTATGGGCGCCAAATTCCCAGTCCAAGTGATCATCGATCACTGGAACCTCGAGTACCTTAAAGGAGCCCTCAGACTAAATGCCACACAGGCCCGATGGTTGTTATTTTTCAATCGTTTTGACTTCATAGTCACTTACCGACCCGGGAGAGAGAATGTGAAGGCTGACACTCTCTCCCGCATCTTCAACCACCCTGACGAGAACACTCTCCCAGTTAAAAGCATCCTGCCACCCCAGGTATTCTGCAATGCTCTTGTCTGGGAGATCGATGATCGTATCCGCAAGGCCAATGCCGCCAGTCCGCCTTCCAGTGAGCTCCTGATACCTCAAGGGAAGATTTTTGTGCCCGACAAGTTCTCCAAGGAGCTCATTATGTCCGTTCATACCAATTCCACTGCAGGACATCCCGGTGAGAAGCGTACTACAGAAAAGCTCAAGGGCAAATACTGGTGGCCCACTATGAGGAGGGACGTCAACGACATTATTGCGTCATGCGCCACCTGCGCCGCATCCAAGGTGCCTCGCAAGCTTCCCGCTGACAAACTTCTTCCACTGCTGGTTCCCAACCGTCCCTGGAGTCACATTGCCTTGGACTTTGTCACAGACCTCCCTATCTCCGAAAGTAACTTCACCATCCACACTGTGGTGGATAGATTTTCCAAGGGAGTTAGATTCCATAGCCCTTCCTTCCCTTCCCTCCACCTTCCAGACGGCGGAACTTCTGTTCAATGAGGTGTTTCGACATTTTGGCCTCCCAGAGGACATCGTCTCCGATAGG
>JAOVYV010150351.1:0-13273 GCA_025674545.1 Hassar affinis
GGGTTGGTTCCTGCCCTTGCACTCAGAGTTGCCGGCTGGGCACCGGCTCCCCCGTGACCCTGTAACTGGGAATAAGCAGTACAGATAATGACTGACTGACTGACTGACTGACTGACTGACTGACTGACTGACTGATTTTTCAAAAGGATAATAATCCACCTTTTGAAAAAATAGTTTTCCAAAAAGAAAATGAAAGTGTGAGAATGGCCTTTTCATAGCCCTGAGCTAATCCCTGTAGGGCTTCACCGGGATGCAGTGGAGATGAAATGAGAAGATTAGTCAATGCTCCGGTGTGGAGGAATTGAACTTTCTTTTGGAGGACACTTCCAAAACAACCGTTACAGAAACTGTCTGACTTCATGCCCAGACATTGTCAAGGAATTCTGTGAAACAAGAATGACAAACTAAATGTACAACACTGTACCTGATCTTTAGCGAAACCACTTTTGAATGTTCTCTGTCCAATTGTGGACAGTATAGCTACTATATTTTTAAACATTATCTATTTTCAAGATGAAATGAACCAATGACCTTCTGTGCCAGTATGCTAGTAGCTTAGTATTTATTGATTGAAGGTTTAAGCTGGTAGGTTAATAAGGAAAACATTACAATAATAAATGACATATAATTAAAGCATGAACAAATTCTTAGTATTGTTGATATTTACAAAAGAAATATGAAATACTATGAATATTGCCCTCATTGGCAATGAATGGAGATAAGACCAAGGATATGGTAATCAGTGCTAGATGTTGTCACGACAGCGGCCACTAGTGGCCACCATCTGACTCCCTCGGCAAGCTTACGCTGCGCAGACGTCTTCAATTTCCGGCTCCACTCGGCCAGATCACCTCCACCTGCGCCTAGTTTGGGAGGTGAGGTCGCATTGGCTCGCCCTCCTTATTTAGGTGCTTTCAGGCCGAGCTTCGGGGTGGGTCAACACAAACTCCAATGCTATGTACGTCTTGAGGGGTCAAGACGACGACGACAATGACGACGACGACCCTGCCAAAGCCAAAGCCAAGCCAACCCTCACACCTTCCTGGTCGGGTCCCGGATCTACGTCTGCGAGGGAGAAGCCCACTCTGCCGACGCTATGCCTTATGTCTTCCAGATCGGGTCCCGGTGCTGACGTCCGTGAGGGAGAAGTCCACCCTGCCGACGTCAAGCCTAACGACTTCCTAGTCGGGTCTCGAAGCTCCCGTCCTTGAGTAGGACGGCGATACCAGTTCCGTTTCTAGCCTCATGTGTTGAGGTCCCGGAGCTCACTGTTAGATAACTGAATTGAACTAATCCTTAGTGTTTTACCTTTCTGTCTGTGTGAAGATTCCGAGCCAGAGCGAGGAGCAGGACTGACGCCATCTCGTGGAGCACACACCTGGGTTTCCCGCTTCGGCGCTCTTTAGTTGCCCCTTTGGTTTTGTTTGTTGCTCCCGCTCTGTGCTGCATTTTTAGTTTGTGTTATCTTCAATAAACTCTGCACTTGCTTCCTACATATTGCCCCCGTGTGGATCTCTATATGGACACAACCCCTATAGTGGATCCTTACAGATGTCAGGTTAACATTCCCTCTCCACCATCTCCGATAATTACTGGGCAAAATATTAGTAGGGTCTCCACCTTCAAACTGTTTGGAGCTCAGATATCTTCTGATTTATCCTGGGATGCCCACATTAATTATCTGATTTTAAAGACAAGACCTAGGATCTATTATCTTAGGGTTGCCAAAAGAGCTGGTCTTCCCTGTGATGTCCTAAAACAAATAAACTTGACTTTTATACATCCAATCCTTGAGTACGCTAGCCCAGTATGGGGTGGATTGACAAAACTCACAGGAGCTAGAAAGGGTACAAAAACGATGCTGCAGGATCATTGGTATCCCATCATCTCTTCCATCGATCAGTGAAAAACGTGATGAGGCCACCCTGCTCACCCTCACTAACATACTCAGGGACAAATTATCTCATCTACATGCCTTCCTGCCTACAGCTACAACATCTACTTATTCACTACGTCGAAAGCGAGGATATGTAGTACCAATGAGTAGAACTAAAAGACATGAACTCTCGTTTATTCCTCATGCTCTTAAATTGTTTTTTAAGTGACTTATTTTATAAGGTTTTAAGTTACTTTTTTTGTATAGATGATATTGTTGTATGTTTGACACATTTCAGGTCTCACAGTTTAGAAAGTCTGTTTTTATGCTGTTGTGTTCTGCCTTGTCAAATTTAATAAATGATACTGATACTGAAAAAAACAACAGGCAGATTTGATGAGATCTACGGTGAGTTTAAGATTACAGTCTAAAAGCAGTTTAACAGTTCTTAAGCAGTTCTTTTTTAAATCACTAGAAGCCTGTAGTTGAAGTCAAATCATCAAGCAATTTTAAACACCTTTGGCTGGAAACCTTCATAAAGCTTCATCCTGCAATCACTACTTTTGAGCCTGACTGTCACCGTCATGTCTTGTAGATGCACAAGGTCCTTTCGAAGAAATGAATAAAAAGTGTTAAATAATTTCAGAAATTGTAGATTGTATCTATGAAAACTGTTACAGCATTTGATGAATCAAAGCCTCTGTGCCGCTTTTGACACTTTCTTACACTGGTGCTGAAATAATAGCTAACTAAATGAGCGAGTTCTGTTCTGTTGTACACATTTAGTGTTAGCACTCTGTCCAGCTCCACAGCTGCAATCACAGATAATTTGACAGTGTTTCACAGTATTTAGACAGCTTACAAACTGATGTGATTAAGATTGTGTTTCACTTCAATCTAATCCACAACTTGATCATGACTTTGGCTGCCACACCTGTTCTGTTCATACATGATAAATGTGAATGGATACTAGCGACATCCTTTAGAAAAGGGCATGACCTTTCTGACAGCTGACAAGACTGATTGTTATTGTTCTTAGGCTTAATACAGGCATCTTCATATCAGTTATCTTCATAGCATAAGTTGCCCATGGTAACTAAACCCAGACTCACTACAATCTTCTGAAACAGAACACCTATTACCGCAAAACCAGGTCAAGATCCATTTGAATTTATCCTATGTATTCAAACTCTTTGGGCTTCCCCCAAATGACAGATGACAAAGGTATTTTACATGCAGGTATTATTTAGGTAATAGCAGATTTATCAGACAAAGCTATTTATGCTTTTAAGCATCCTGGTTCTAAACACTTCAGGATCTGTCTATTTTCGCTTTCACAGCTTATTCTGAATTTAAATTAGAAACAAAAATACACTTTCTAAAAATAATTAAATAAAACAAAATAATTTGTTAAACTGCTATTTGTTAAATGGTCTGCATGTGTGACCATTGATGCTGAGGCTTATACTGATATTTTGAGGAGACACATGCTGTTGTCAAGACGATGTCTTTTCCGAGGACAATGCCAGGCCTCATTCTGCACGAGTTACACCTTGACTACCCTGCCTGCAGTCCAGATCTTTCTCCTATTGAAAATGTACGGTACATCATGAAGAGCAGAATTAGACAAGTGACCACAGACTGTTGGGCAGCTCAAGTCTTGTATACAGCAGAAATGGGCATAAACTAGACTGGCAAAACTGCAACAATTAGCATTTTCAATTCCCAAATGATTAAAAAGTATAATTAAAAGAAAAGGTGACCCAGTGGTAAACATGCCTCTGTCCCAACTTTTTTTTTTGGAGTGTGTTGCAGGCATCAGTTTCTAAATTTGTTTATATTTAATATATTAGTATTTATATTAAATGTTTAGCATATTTAGTAGTTAGAAAGTGATGAGGACTGAATGTTTAAGGTAGCGTTCAGTCTCGTTTAAGGTAGCGTTCAGAACCCAAGATTTGGGTTCGTTAAAGTTTTAGCCAGAGCTGGAATGGGTGTCTTGCCTCTCGGTTGTCTGCCTCTCTTCCCGTGACCTTCTGCTGGAGATACGAGTGCTCGGAGACACAGAAAGACTCAGACCACAGTGTAGCTTGGGAAATAGTGTCTGATTTATTGATACAAAACTCACAGAATATATAGAAACAAATGAGCTCATAAAAAACATCACCTGATTATGGCGTGACTTTACTTATCATATATTATTTTCACGTAAACCTAGATTGTAGCAAAACAGGTCAAACCATCCCCTGCTCATCCTATCGTAAAGATACTGATGTTCTAGGCTATCTCCAAGGCTGTGCCTCTCAGTCTGTGGAGAGAGGGGCCTTTTGCATTTTACGAGCAGACTTTGAAACCTAAATGCATAGCCATTAAGAGAACTACATGAAATTAGATCATTTTAGTATTTCTTATACCTGAATACAGGTAGAGACCGTTTCAGAAAGTAGTTCTGAAAATGGGGTTTGTATTTTGAATTGTGTAGTGCCTCATCTCATTGGTGTGATGGATACCAAATATATACCTGGTTATACTGCTTCAAAGCAGGAACACAGGAATTAAGTTAAATAACAATAAAAATGCAAAGTTGCTGGACACATTCAGGTTTTCAATATTTCGGGTTTTTTTTAGTGGTATTTGTTTCACATGTTTCATATTTCTTCCCAGAATGCTATGAAGGAACTATGAAGGAATACGCTGTGTTTTAATGTGAGTTTTATTTTGAAGTCACAAGTTAATTCGACAATTTTGCTCATTGTGGATGAAGAAATTCATGGATAACAAATTTCATTTCCTATATGACAAACAAATAAAAACATACATGTTTTTATGTGTACAACAGCAAAACAAATATTTCCCAAGGCTTCCGTTTTATTCTGAGCTAATTTTTTACATTACCGTTGATCGAGGCATTTACAGGAAGTACTAAAATAACAATTCTAAAGTATTAGGAAAAGCAGATCTCCCTTAAAGAACTTCGTACTTTACATTTTACAATGTTACGTACTTTACAATGTTATCTGTGATAACATTGCATGTATTGTGCATTGACATGTTTTCATGAGAACATTTAGGGTTTACTAAATAATAATGGACTAGACAATTAAAAATGTAACAATGTGGCTGTAGTTTTCCATGGATTAACTTAGCCTGGATATCCTCTCAGACCATCAAATGGCACTGGTGTGTCAGCAGCATTAGGCCTCTGCAGTCTTCTTTGCTTTCTGTTCTTGGTTGTACCTGGAGAAGCAGGTTCATATTGACAAAATAAGTGCTACAGTTTACTGTATATATTTAGTACCTAATCTTCTGAGATTATTTACTACACTGATGTGTATGAGGATTACATCGATCAGTCTTGTTGTCACTGATCTCACCCTGTAACTACAGATTTTCGAGTACTATACAGACCAACACATTGTGTTAAAGCACTGTGTTAACATTGTGAATTATCAATTCTCAGAGAGAGAGAGAGAGAGAGAGAGAGAGAGAGAGATATGAAGGTGATGGAATAGCTATAATGAAATCAATAACAGGAAATAATCTGTCTCTCTCACATTTCACACTAAAACATAACCATAAACCATTAAAATGTGACACTATGTTGTTCATTAATAAGTTTAATATCTTAATTGTTAGCAAACTGCTGTGGTATAAGAAGAATAACACACTCCCAATTATCCAGTTTTGAGAAAAGACTATGTTGAAGTGGTGTCATACAGCAGGATGAGAGTGCCATTGCCACCATGAACAGGTCTGTTGTATGTTTACATATTCTGTCTGTTGTGTGTTTACATGCAAGTTAATTCTGTCTGTTCATAAAAAGCGTGCTCCTTCAGCATGCACTTCGATTAATAAGTGCACCAGGAACTGAAAAGCCTGTTGCTTTACAATAAAAAGCATGCAGTGGATTTTTAATAATACAAACCCACCTCCATATTCGGTAGAGCTGAGAGCTACCTGCAGCTCCAACAAAGAAGTTGACAGCAAACAGATTCCAGTTCTTTGGTATAATAACCAGTGAATACCTGGACCAGATAAGACCTACAAACACAGGTGAAAGAATTAGGAGGCCGTCAGATTAAGTCAGATTTTACGTTATGAAAATCAAGCAATCAGTCTCCTGGTTAGTGAGCAAATCCTGCACCTGTAGCTGTCAGCACTGCAGACTGCGATGTGCTGAGCTTTTCAGCTGGTCTGGTCAGGTCTGCTAAACCAGCAATCACCAGGCCCTGAGAGGAAACAGAGGACAACGTTGCATGCCACACTCAAAATGAAGATTCTGATTCAAATCCTTTTTTTCTAAGCCTTCTTTTTCTATTGATTGTGTAACTTTGAGAGTGTGTTCAGACTTGTCATCTTAGGTTCAATTAAAACGAACCCTGGTACGATTTCTCAGTTTGTTAGAGTAAGTGTGAACTCTTCTTTTTGAACACTGGTGTGCACCAAATAAGTGGACCGGCCTGAGCAACTGTGTCTCGGTCTGTTTATAAACTAATTCTGGTGCTGTGTGTTTGAAGTATGAACACAATATGAACCAAAGGTAGCAAAGACCAAACTCGGTGTGGTGCATTGTTCTGATGAATGGCTCGTAAAATGTCATACGTGCATCATACGTCACTTTTTCCTTACTTATTTTCGTTCGATTGTAAATTTGAGTGTGAATGCTAAACAAACCAGCGTATCCTTCTCTTGTTTGATCTGGACCAAGGGAACTGAACTACAAGTATAAACACACCCTGAGAACCACGAGCAGAACAGCCAGAAAATATCTCAGAATAACTACATGATATGTTTGAAGAAATATCACCCATACCCATTTAAACATCGGCGCCCAGAAGAAAACTGTCTTGGGACCTAAAGAGAGAGACATTAATAATAAGTTCATGCTTATAAGGCTCATTGTATGCAATGTAATCCCACAATGAACAGAATCTTAACTATTCTCAGTCCAGCAGTGACACTGAGCAGTTTAAAAACTTTAGGAAACTTTAAACACTTCACAAGGTGGACTAGGTAGGTGTGTCGAATAAAGTGGCAATAAGTGGACATAGTGTATAGAAACTTCAGCAGCACTGCAGTGTCTTATCCAATCGTACCAGCACAACACACACTAACACACCACCACATCAGGGTCACTGCAGGGCTGACAATCATCCACCATCCAAATAATACCTGCACTATGGTGGTCCTGTGGGGATCCTGACCACTGAAGAACAGCATAAAAGGGTGCTAACAAAGTCTGCAGATGGACTACAGTCTCTATCTGTCAAAGGGGATCTGTATGGTCAGCGGAGCTGATAAAATTTACAAAGAGAGTAGATAAAAGACGGTGGTTTTAATGTTATGGCTGATCAGTGTATAGTGCTCTTCAGAATTACTGACCACAAGTTCTTTGGTATTTCTCAAGGCTTAAAGTTTTAATAGGCGTGTAGCTCCATATTTAGAGATATATTTTTAATCAGTGTTGCTCCCAAGAATTTCATTTATTTAAAAAACGACTTGGGTGTGTAAAACAAATTTGGCAAACATATCATACTAGAATTGATTTTTATTAAATTAAAGATAAAGTTTCTCTTTTTTTGATGATAACATCATAAATGTGTTTTTAAGTTTAATTATTGCACACAGTTTTATATATTTGCTCATTTTTATTAAGCATGCCAATACCTCTGGAAGACACTCTATTACAGAACATGAATACACCGTACCCAGCTCGGCACACACCCAGGACTCCTATTAACGTATTGTCATGTTCCCTTTGGTTAAAATAGGTGTGTTAGAACAGGACAAAAAAAGTTGGAATGCAAAGGAGCTGAGAAATACTGATCCAGTAATTAAGCTGACCTTAATAACAATTCTTTGGACAGGGAAATTGAATTAAATTTCCATTCTCTTTAAATATACTTGCACTGACTGGTTTGTTTCTTTTCTTGTTTTTCTAAAACTAGGCACATACATTCTATCTGAAAGAGTTGTTTCATCTGAACCCTGGGGGTTTAATAGTAATACTTTCTTTCATAAGAAGTCGATCGATAGACAGAAATCTAAACTACCAGTAAACTCTGAGAAGTTTCCAATGTGTATGTGTAAATCCAGAACATGTATTTCAGTAAACTACAGAAAAAAGCCATGGCAATTGCTCTGATCATTTGCCGAAGGAAGAAAAGAATCTGCAGAGCATGGGTTCACAAAATATTGCAGGATCTTTACTGGGAGTTCAACTTGTCATACATCTCTGAAAACCTGACACACACACAGTATACGTCTTTCCAGTTCGTCATCCCTTTTGACTTTGACTGGATCTCTAAAATCTCTAAATTTCTTTATTGAGACAGTGTCGCGTAGCCCACATTCCATTGCATTACACTGTAAAATCATTTAAATATCGAGGCCTTTCTCAATACAAAGTACACCAAGTTTGGACTTGTATACTTGGTAGTACAGACTTGGCAAGTTCCACTCAGGAGTACAAACTCCTGAGAACGGAAGGACGCTGTACAGTCGTTCTGCGATTGGAACAGCAGCATACTAGGTGTACTTGACATTACCTGCTAGAGTGACTGCACATCTCTGAAGACATCAGTGTGATTTTCACATAGACTCTTTATTGATAAATTAACCTCATACTTGAAGTCTAAATAATAACATTTATAAATAGTGAAAGCCTCACCTAAAAGTCATATAACTTCATTTCATAACACAACAGCAGCAGTATTTTTTAAGTTTTTCTCCTCCGCCATTACGCTGAGCTTGGTGTGAAATGTATTCTGGGAAATTGGACTGTCCCAAGTACATACAGTCACCTCCTGATGCATCCTTGATAATAAGGACGGTGCAAGAACACATCCGGGCATTTAAACTGTACTTGGTTAGATGCAGACTTTTGAATGGAACAGTACTCAGGCTGCGACTGATGACAGACAAGAACGCAGATCGAGAACAGACCCAGGTCTCTGAAGAACACAGTGGGCGTTCCCCAGTCAGTGGGCGTTCCCCAATCAGGATGATTGATTGTTTAAGAAACGCCCACACTGGTGGGTAAACACACATTGTGTTCTGCAGAGACCATCTTCTCCACTAACTGTTTACACACTGAAAGGTTAGAGACAAAAGAGCTCGAAGTTGAGTCTGGGCTTGGAGCGGAGCGGTACAGAGCCTGCTGTGAGCGCTGCACTGCGGGACGGAGACTCGGAGCTCTCTGAGCAGGAAAACGATGGCAAAGCGAGCTGGGAGATACTGAAGCTAGTCCAGTGTAAGCAGCTTGACTGAGCCATACTCAGAATTAAGATGGACTACAACTGGAACTATTTATTTAATATTTACATTTTTTAAATGAACTGCACTCTCGTCTATTAAGACCTAATAACTTTTATTTAGTAATAGCGCTATTAGTGGGAACAAGTCTCACGCCTTAACATCACTGAACTGAACTTGGCAGAAGTGTTTTTAAAATAATAATAATAATAGTAAAAACATCTTTACTCGAGTCTGACTCGAATCCACACCTCAGGTAAAAACTTGTGGATTCGCCCAAAGCCGGTGAAAGACTGAATGACTTGAATGGGGTGAGTTAAAGGCTTCCGAGCACCAAGGTCGTTACCGTGTCACTACACAGGCTGGTCCTGTTCATTAGCTGTTCACACAGAAACCGGGACACCGGAGACTCCGGCGTCAGGCTCAGGCTGCTCGAGATAACTGGGTTACTCTGAGGAAGATATTCTTTAGTTTTAGCTCAATTTTCAGATCTAGCTAGCTGCACTACCGGAAGTTGCTAGTTTCTAGCGTGTTAGCTGGAATTGATCAGAAAACAAACATTGTGTATGCGACACGAAACCCGACGGCGCTCGGACAGCTCCTGTGTTACCTGCAGGGTGGTTGTACAGAGGTCTCAGCTTGGCCGGCAGTAAATGCTCGATCTTGTCCAGGACCCTGTAATAGGAAGCTCTCAGTCCCACCATAGCCATGATCACTGCTCCTCACCTGCAGCTAAACACAACCAAAAAAAACGGCTATTGGAGGTGAGTTGCTGCCTAGATAAGCAAATCAGTCATAAACATGCCCTAACAAATATCGATGCTGTCGCCCTCCTTTCGACCTTCCTGCCGGTCTTGGAACGTACAGGCCTGCAGGACAAGCAAAATTGCTTTACTGTTTTTCTGCCCGTTTTGTGACAAAAAAATTAATTCACTACACGGGCATTGGAGACTTGTTCAGAATCACAAAATAGGCAGCCAATCGGAGCACAAGAATCTGATATGGCGACCGAGTTTCTCGACTGCTAGCCAATACAAATACAGGGGGCGGGATTTGTCGGAATGTGGGTAAGATTAAAAAAAAAAATCAAAAGCAGGATATTAGCGTCACGGGCACAGCCCACCATTATGAAGAACCCAATTGGTTGAGTTTGTTCTGTTTCCTGTTTCAGGACCGGTCCATTTACGCATGCGCTAATCATGTTCTGAAAGAGGCGCGAGTTGTGCTTTATATCCAGACTGCAAGCGATAGAATGAACATTCGCAAACAGACGTTTACGCATTTATCTGCTCAAGCAGCTTGTTTCCCTGCCACAGTGCAAGAAATGTTCAGGAATGATTTGAGGAACATGAGAAAGTGATTGGGGTGTTGATTTGGCTTCCATATTCCCCAGATCTTAATATGATCAGGCATCTGTGGAATGTGCTGGACACCTTCAGAGGTGTGAAGTTCAGACCTCCATGAAGAAGAGCTCTTTTTGGTGGTACAAGGAGGGCATCACAGCCTGATCTGTGTGTGTGTGTGTGTGTGTGTGTGTGATTAATGAATTAATTAATGAATTATAAACGTCATGTTTCAGGTTTCAACATCACATCACTAAAATACTGTCATTAAGTGTGCTGAAGACACTACTGTGGTCGGGGTTATCACAGGAGGGGATGAGTCTGCCTACAGAGAGGAGGTTCAAAATATCTGAATGGTGTGCTGTCAACAGTCTCCTCCTAAACACCTTGAAAATGAAGATCGTTGTTGACTTCCAGAAGTCTGGAGAGTCCCATGCTGTATGGTGACAGTACAGAGGGTAACATCTTTCACATTACTTGTGGTACACATCAGGGAGGAGCTTACATGGTCCACCAACACCAAGAATGTCAAGAAGACGGCCCAGCAGTGACTACTTCCTGAGAAGCCTGAGGAAGGAAAAACTCATCCAGAGGCTGCTGGCGACCTCTATAGGGCCACAGCTGAATGTGTGACAGCATACAATATTACTGCATGGTACACCAGATATGCTGCCACAGACAGAAAGTCACTGCAGAGGGTCATTAACACTGGCCAGAGGATTATCGGATGCCCCTGCCCTAACTGGAGGACATCTCCAGCTCCCGCTTTATCAGAAAGTGTACAGCCATCCTCTGTGATTCCTCCCACTCTGCACATCACCACTTTGATCTGTTGCCCTCAGGCAGGCGCTACAGGTCACTGAAAGCCAAGACCACCAGACTCACAAACAGTTTTTCCCATGGACCATAAAAACACTAATATGGGCAGGGGTGGCTCAGTGGTTAAGGTGCTGGGTTATTAATTAGAAGGCAGGGATTCAAGCCGCAGCACCACCAAGCCACCACTGTTGGGCCCTTGAGCAAGGCCCTTAACTCTCAACTAGTCAGTTGTATAAATAAGATAAGTGTAAGTCCCTCTGGATAAGGGTGTCTGCCAAATGCTGTATATGCAACAACTAAACAAGGTTACTGTGCAATATGCCCACAGATTACCCCAATAATGTGCAATACATTATGTGGAATATCCACTACTGATGAAACTATATGTGTATATTGTGGTCTAGTGTCTGTCTTATCACATTGTTTGTCTGGTATATGTCTGTCTGTGTTTCATTTGCACTTCTATATCTGTCATTTAGCAGCTTGAGATAGCTAACACAATCACATAATATGAAATTTGTTTCATATAATGACAAATAAAGCTTTCTATGCTATATTTTACATACAGTTATATTCATGACAGGAGAGGTTAGTATATTTCACACTAAGTTAAGCTTTCACACTTGTTTAACCATGTTAAAAATATCAAATAATACTGGAGATTTTGCCAGAAAAATAGTATGTAATTCAATAGTAAGAATTTAATTTGATACAGAAATTACACAGCTGCATAAATATCATACTTGCAGGTTATTACATCCACTGCACTGTATTTTCCACTATGAAACGTTCATTCATTCATTCATTCATTCATTCATTCATTTTCTGGACCGCTTATTCCTATTTCAGGGACACGGGAGAGCCAGTGCCTAGCCGGGAGCATAGGGCGCAAGGCAGGAACAACTCTAGACAGGGCACCAATCCATCGTAGGGCACACACACACACTCATGCACACACTCACACACTAGGGCCGTTTTAGAGACACCAATCAACCTAACGTGCATTTCTTTGGACTGTGGGAGGAAACCGGAGTACCCGGAGTAAACCCACGCGGACACGGGGAGGACCCAGACCGCCCCACCGGACCTTCTTGCTGTGAGGCGATGGTGCTACCCACTGAGCCACCGTGTCGCCCCACTATGAAAGTGTTGATTAAAAAAAAAAAAAAAAAAGATTATCCAAATATTTGTCTTAAATTTTACTTTTGGACCGATTTGGAGAAACCAGTCAGTCTTTCAAGTAAAAGCTGCTTCTTCTTCCCAGAAAGAGCAAATGGAGAAATCTGGAATGGGATATTTAGTAAGCACATACTGTATCTTTCTAAACTGATTAGATTTAGCAGCACAGTAAACATTTACACCGCTAGAGGGAGATGTGAAACCACTATTTAATGTAAACTATTTTATAAATCTTTTTGTTTTGTTTGTTTTAAGTTTGTTAGATGTTTGAGATGGTGAGACACCACAAGATACAAGTGAATCCTCCTCTACTTCTGTTTGGCGTTCACCAGAAGATCAGTCTCTGCTGCTGAGGATGGCCCCACATGGACAGCCTAAAGATCACCCTGATGGACAGCTGAAAGATACACTGAGAAACCATGAATTTGGTTCTGTAACTGATATAATCAGCCTTTCTATGATGGCTAGGACTAATTGCCATTAACAATTTTGCACTTTATCAGTCAATCTATATAGCACTCAGCTATAGAGGGGATTATTTATTATTACAATATCCAGTGTCACCCAAATGAGCATGAGATACCTTTTGAGTCTGGTTTCTCTCATGGTTTCTTCCTCCTATCATCGCAGGGAGTGTTTCCTTATCACCTCGCCCCTGGCTTGCTCGTTAGGGATAACATTTATATAAAGTATTATTTATTGATGAACCAGTCAAACATGTTACAACATGTGAGCGGCCACAATGCACAGCCGCAGGTCCTTAGTGAGCTCCTTTGTCTTAGCCATGACTGTCCACAAACCA
>JAOVYV010150404.1:0-13255 GCA_025674545.1 Hassar affinis
TAGAACCTTCTTAAGATCCAGTGGTGCAAAATTCTTCCAATTTTTTAGCTGGTCTTAAGATTTTGATCAGGAGTGTATATATATTTATAAATATACATATATATACATACAGAGAGAGAGTTTTTAACATGACATTAATTTTTTCATTTTATAAAGTCAAAGAAGAAAAAAACAGTTACAGAATTTTTTTCTTTTTTAAACAATATTAGGAAAAAGATAAAAAAAAATAAATAAATATAATTAAAAAAAAAACAGAGATAGTAAAAAACATTCATGCTATAGGGTACTATCAATCCGTAAAGCCTTCATGTATAAAAAACATTCACACACATTCACATATATACTGTATATTTTAATAAAAATATAGGCAATGTCACCCCAAAGGAGTTTTTAGTCTATAGCCCATATTAAGACACAGTAAAAACAACTATAACATTATTAAGGTAAGAGTGTCCCAGTAGCTAAAAGTGTAAATGAAGTCTGACATTAACCACCTCACACAATACTCCATTCTGCACCCACTTGTCAGTGAAATCCTGCAGTCTGTGATTTACTTCACAAAAAGTGAATTCTACCTTTAGTCTTGCTTTAATAAGTGCACCTAGCATCTCGGTAGGGTCTAGAGAACCACTCCCCTGGATTCTGTTCCTCCTAGTGAGCCACACAGCCAGTTTCGCTTGTCCTATGATAAAGTTTATCAAACATATTTGTTTTTTTTTGAGCTGCTGAATATTTTGGCCCAAAGACAAACAAGCTGTCCGACCACAGAAGGCCAAAGCCCATCAGCCACCTTTTCAGTAGGGTGAAGAGACGTGTGAGCCTTTGGCAGGCTAGAAAGAGATGTTCTAGCATCTCCTCCAGTCCAGAGAAGGGGCAGTGTTCCTTTGTAGTGGGATCAACATGTTTCACATGGTTCCTGGTTGCTATGGCTCCATGTATGATCCTCCACTGTAGATCTGCAGTATGCTTCTCTATAAGAGGTTTATAGAGGGACCTCCAGCATCCGCATGGGGAAAAACCTTGAGCCTGGAGACCTGGCCACTTTGTTTCTTTCAGTCCAGCAAGAGAGTGCACATAAGAGACCTTTACACAGATTGTGTATAGTGCCTTTTTGGAGGCTTGGTGAAATTTTGTCAACCTTGGTGTTTTTAAGGTAAGCAGTGTTCCCTATCACTCTTGGTGTTCATCCACTGCAGCAGAGATCTGGAGCGCAGGGAAGGGAAGAGTGTTTCCTCCTAACTCCTGTTCCAATGCCTCCCTGAAATCAGTGGGTAGTGATGATGTCACCTCCTCCAGCATCTTCTGCAGCAGACGAAGAGATTGTATTCCCGTTTCTGCTCTGATGCTGGTCGCCGATTTCCACTCCTCCACAGCTCTTAAACCTCCAATAGTTAGAATACCTGCCAAGTGTATATGTTGGCGAACATGACGTTAAAGTCTTGGACTGGATCAAAGGATTGTAGAAAAGAGGTTCTTCTTTCAACAAACCTGTTGTACTCTCACCTCTGTTGAACTTTAAAATGGAAGACCAGGCTTTTAAGACAGATTGATAAAAGGCAGTTGTTTTGGATAGATCCATCTGATGCAGGTTTAAAACAAACAACTGTTTTCCAAAGCCCAGGTTCTCTACTCTCTGTAGGAGAACACATGCTGTGCTCATCCAGGCCAATCCATCTCCATACAAGAGTCTTTTTGCTGACTGCAGACGAAATGTTTTTAATCTGCAGTTCAGATCAATGAGTCCCTGACCTCCCTCATGTACTGGCAGGTGGAGTACAGAGGCATGAGTCCAGTGTTGTCCCGTCCAGAAGAAATCAAAGATTCTCCTCTGTATTTCTGTGATGAGGGTTATTGGGGGATTAAAAACAGAGAATTTGTGCCACATTGTAGAAGCGATCAAATTTTCACAACTAAAACTCTTCCTCTGTAGGATAGCCGTGGAAGGACCCATGTCCACCTAGACATATCATCACACACTCTCTCCAATAACCCCTCCCAGTTTTTTTCCTGGTATTCAGGGGACCCCAGGAAAACCCCTAGGTATTTCAAGCCAGCTCTACCCCATTGTAGGTCTGCTGGTAAAGATGGAGGTCTTATACCATGCCACTGCCCCAGTTGAAGACTTTTGCAGTTTACTCATGCTGAGGACGCTTTCTCATATGTAGCCAGGCTGTGTGAAAGAGCTTGAACATCCTCCTCTGTTTTAATAAAAACCGTCACATCATCAGCATAAGCTGACAGGGCCACAGTTTTTGTCAAGTCGTCGATATCTAGGCCGTGTATTCTGGATCTCAATTTGTGCAGGAGTGGTTCTACATTACATTACATTATATTGCATTTAGCTGACGCTTTTATCCAAAGCGACTTACAAGAGCAATTGAATCACATAGATTTAAGGTACACTTAACTAGGGCCAGAGGGAGGCCAAGAGCTTTTTAGAGTGGGAAGGGGTTAGAAGGAGGGAAAAAGAGCGGTTAGAGCGGTTAGTTTGTTAGAGGTGTTAGGAGTTAGGAGAGCAAGTGCTCTTTGAAGAGCTCAGTCTTCAGGAGTTTTTTGAAGATAGCGAGGGACGCCCCTGCTCTGGTAGTGGTCAGCAGCCTGTTCCACCATCGGGAACAGAACAGCCTGGATTGCTTTGTGCGTATGGTTGGCAAAGATAGTCAGCGTTCGTAGTCTATACATAATAATGATACCGGTCTCCAGTTCTTTAGCAGTCCCAAGTCCCCTTCCTTTGGGAGGAGAGATAATACTGCCCTTGTGCAGCTGGTTGGTTGCCTTCCTTTAGCAACAGAACATTTAAAAACTTCAAGTAAGTCCATTGCTAAATTGTCCCAAAAATGTTTATAAAATCTGCTGGTAGACCATCAATGCCTGGTGTCTGTCTGGGTGAAAGTTGTTTCACTGCTGTCATTAGTTCTTGAGGTTCCAGCTCTGCCTCCAGAGCCTCTTTGTGAAAACCTTGTAAACTCGGCAGTCCAGTGTGTATTTCTTCTGCACACGATGGGTCAGATGTTTCTGCACTAAAAAGTTCTGCGTAGAAGTCTTTGGCGAGCTTTCTCATTTCACCTGGATCTGTGGTTGCACTACCATCTGGGTGTTGCAGATAGATCATGGGGTTTGGCTGTCTCACTTTTCTCTGCAGGTTAAAGAAGAAGGAGCTTGGCACATCCATATCTTTAACATGTGCTTCTTTTTTTCCCACATTTTCTTTGTACTCTCACTGTGTTTGTTGATGAGTTGAGCCTCCAACTTTAACAGCTCCTTCTCCAGGTTTTCTGTAGTGCTACTCACCAATGCCTTTGAGTGTGCTAAAAATGTTTACAGAAAAGTTTTATTTGAATTTTTCCTGCATCCCACCAAGTGGTTAACTTTTCATATTCTTTTTTTGTTCTCCACACTTCCCAAAAAGCTTTAATACTTGCAAAAGAGCTGATCATGTAAGAGTGTTACATCAAAACACCAGTAAGCCTGAGGTAGTCTCTTCTCAGTTAAAGCTATGTCTAAAACAACAAGATGGTGGTCAGAGAAGACGCTGGGGTAAATCAAAGCCTTAAGAGCTTGGTTCCTATTTGTGTTTTTAATGTAAAATCTGTCCAATCTAGCAGCACTTATTTTATTTCCAGATGCCTTTACCCATGTATATTGTTTTCTGGCTTGTTTTTTTTCCCTCCATATATCCACCAATCCTAACTGTTTTGTTATCTGCTCCATCACTGTAGCGGATTGTAGGTGGGGTTCTTCTGCATTTCTGTCTAAGATAAAATTGGATGTACAGTTCCAGTCTCCTGCCAGTACTATGAATGCTGCACTATCACAACCTGTAGGACACTCCTTAGCCTAAAAAACACTGAATCGTCTCTGTTCCATTATTAGGGGCATACACATTTACAAATAGAAACACTGAACCTCTTATTTCAGCTTAGACCATTAAGATCCTTCCTTGGTCTACTTCTGTGGTGCTGATGTTATCCAACACTAGTCTTCTTGAGAAGAGTATTGCTACACCTGCGCTAACATTTGACCCATGACTGAGAAAAGACTTTCCCTCCCACCACATTCTCATTTCTGTTTCATTTTTTCCATCACTAGGAGTTTCCTGAAGAAACATCACATCTATGTTCTTTTGTGTAAATGTCTCCTTTATCTGTGCTCTCTTGAGTTTATCCCTTCCTCCATTAATGTTTAATGTCCCCACTCTAAGTGTGTCCATTGGAGAAAAGGGGAGAGAGAGAAACAGGAAAAGCAGGAAACAGGAAGCAGGAAGTTTGGAAGCCTTTAGGTGGCCCTATCATCATTATAATCTTTTTATTCTTGTCCTTTTAACAGCATTTGTTTCACTCCATACTTTTGTAATCATTTTTTCCAACCTAAACATTTTTTTTTGTTGATTTAGCTCGTTGAGTGATGTTGTTTTTGTAATTTTTCCACTGATGCTAAAAACTTTTTAGTGTCTGGGAAAAAATCTGCCACTTCTATGGACTTTCCATTGGTTTCATCTAGAAAATGATTTATTTCTTCTACAGAGTAAAGATCCTGCTTTTCATCTATTTGAGACACCATTTCAGACATGTCAGAGATGGAATCATCATCGTTCCTAACCTGCATGTCTTCCTCAAGATTTTCTAAACCAGTTAGAGAACCAGTTAGAGACCCTGACATTCCTGCGCTAGCCTCAGCACCCTCCTGATACCCAAGTCCCGCGTTACCAGTCTCCTCAGTCACTCCGCTTTCTTTACCTGCTGTTTTGCCCCATTATCTCCACTTGACTCCGCTACTACTGATGGCTGCTTATCCCACCTTGTCATCCCAGTAGCGATGTCATCAGTTCTATCTTCATGTTCAGCATTTTCTTTGTTTTTTATATCTTTCTTTGTCTTTTATATTAAACCCTCTTTAGATTTTTTTGGAGGTTGTGTCATAGTTGGCTTGTCAGCTCTGTTTCACTGCCCTTCACAGATTGTAACTCATTTTTTTTGGTGTGCATGTTCTCGGGTTGTTCACCCCTTGACCCCTGAACTGGAGAGCTTGGGAGCTCATCCAGAATACTCTCCGATTCAAGACTAGCAGAGCCCTCCACCTTCTCATGGAGGACTATGGGTAAGGTTCAGGAGGAGAAAGAGATGTTTCCATTTCTCCTCCTGAAGACTCCTCATCCTGTTCTGCAGCCCGTTTAGGAACACGCCTTACGCTCGCACCCTGCCAGGCACTCGGCCTGTTTTCTTGGAGCTGGGCCCAGCTTCTCCCTGCTCAGAAGTGGACCCTTCCTCTGCGGCTGGTTGTTGAAACTAATGGGGAAATTTTTGCGTAATTGCATTCATATCATAACATTTTGTTGAACAAAATCTGACGTGATTCCATGATCCAGCAGTAAGTCAACAACGGCCTTGTTCATTCTTGAAGCGGCTACCAAATTTTTATTTCCTACCACTTCCCCATTGCGAGCACCACCTGCTCCACCGTCACCTCCGACCTCGGCACGCAGTGCACACCGTGGCGGAGCGATAGGGCTTCTCCCCTGGACTCCAGGAGATCCACCATGTCGCCTCGCCTCGGGACACTCACGCCCGACTTTTTATTTTATGAGTGGTTAAAGTTTCACTAAAAAGTTATTTTAGTGCAATACCTTAAGTTGTGAAAAGACAAAAAGAAATATTTTGTGAGATAAAAACACACAAAACAGTCGCTCTCAGAACCACGCTTCCCTCACACACGCTCACACACACACGCTGACGCATGCGCAGAGAGAGAGAGAGAGAGAGAGAGAGAGAGATTTTGTTCAACAAAATGTATTTGGTGGCAAACTGTTATGATATAAATGCAATAACGCAAAAATACAAAAATAATGCACTTTAGCAGGGCAGTGGTACTTTGGTCTGCCAAAGCTACTGGGAAGATAACATGGATGATCTCTCTCTGAAAAACAGATAAGCCTCAGTTTGACTCTATAGACCGCAATGATAATAGTTCATGGAATCAGCACCAGATTTGTCACCCAGGAGAATAAAATATTCATGCCATACCTGGTATAATGTGGCAGTCCAAATGTAATATGAAGCCAGATGGTTTGTAGTGGGACAGTGGACAACAGGTAGAGCAGCCTGATGTATTAAATGGCTAGTGGGCCTTGTAAAAAATTCACATCAATTATAGCAAGCATAAAAAGCCTTATATATGCCCTTCAATCAAATAGGACTAATTATAAAATATCTGCATAGAGCACGGGAAAATGAGGTCAGAGCACTAAGAAGAATCTCTGACTCACACTGACTGCATATGAAGCATTTAAACCAAAGACACTGACTGTTTTTTGAGGATGAATATGACTTGTATTAGTCATCAGTTTATTAAAGAGAAGACAGACTGTGTAGCTGTTACATAGGGGCCACTGCTATACGATGATTAATCAACCTGATATACATTTCCAAGTCTGACATAACTTCAGTAAAAAGATGGACTAATTAAGCCTTAGAGAAGCTATGGGTTTGTTTTGACACAGTAGATGATAATATACTGTATATAGTGTAGTATTTCTTATGTATGTTTTAAACTTTCAATGTTACAAATGTGTTTATTCCCAGCTTTTCTCTTAAAAGTTAAGGTCTAAGTTAAAAAATATTCACTGAGAGCAGCTATTTGCAAATCTGATATGAGAAAAGATTTGTAGGTTTAGGTTAGTATGACTTTCTCTGTAGGCATCATAAATCTGTTGCTTACAGTGAGGACTGCTGCTGCGGTAAACACTGAGTTGATGGACGACTCTCATTAATATATAAGTCACAGGTTTTGAGTAATGGCATTTAATGCCTCCTGTCATACTGGTTAATCTGTGTGAGTAAAAGGCTTTTCCGTCTGCTTCTTCTTGCACTATAAATATTAAATTGCTGCTTCAGCATGGAGAAAGTTTCTGACATAACATTTTAGAGAGCACATTACAAATGAACTTATTTGCTTCATTTACTGTGTAGGGGCAAGTGGGGTCAATACTGCTTTACGGCTCAGACACGGCATACTTCAGCCAGTGACAGCAGCGTACTAAAGAAAGCAGGGAGAAGATGAACAAAATGTTTAGTTGTTTAAATGTTTAATTAAATAAAGTAATGTATACCATATTACTAAAAATGAGGATTTGGGTTGTGGGCAATGTGAATGGATATATTATAGTGCAGGGTAACATTAATAAGATCTTCATATGAGTATTCAGACATCCCCTAGATGAATTCTTGCTAAATTCTCAGTTTATTCAGTGTGTGATCATTAACACTGTCTATCTTGTGTTTTTCTGCACTGGATGGATCTGGTCCGACATGAGGAAAGAGAAATATTCATTTATTCATTCATTCATTCATTCATTCATTCATTATCTTATTCTGCTTATTTATATTTCAGGGTCACGGGAGAGCCGGTGCCTAGCTGGCAGCTTAGGGCGCAAGGCAGGAACAACCCTAGACAGGTAGCCAATCCATCATAGGGCACACACACACACACACAAGGGCCACTTTAGAGACACCATGTCTTTGGACTGTGGGAGGAAACCGGAGTACCCGGAGTAAACCCACGTGGACACGGGGAGGACATGCAGACTCCACACAGAAAGGACCCAGACAGTCGGGGATCAAACCTGGGACCTTCTTGCTGTGAGGTGACAGCGCTACCCACCGAGCCACTGTGTCGCCCAGAAAGAGAGTTCTTTTCTGTCAAAAGAAATGCTCAGCTCTTCAGTAGGTGAAAAAATATGTGATTTACAAAATGAACAAAATCATGGAATACATTTACTAATACTAATACACTGTGTGTTCTGCATGTGTGATGATTTTTGGATTACTTGTTGCATTAGAATGAATAATTAAATAATAAACTATGTGCATTAAAAAAAATAAAGCAAAATGACTAAAAGAGGAGATAAACACAGTAAAAGAACCCTGAACTTTGAACTGCATCTTCCCAATAGTCAGAAGCTGGAGCTGTGAGATTCTGGCTCTCTATTGATTTTTCTCTTCCATAAGTTCATTGGAGGATTTTCTCATTGAGATAATACAGTCATGATATCATCTGAAATCTCAACTGAGTGCTAAGGGTCTTAATCCTTATCTCCTCTAACAGGGAAGCTGACTTTAGATTCACTCAAGAGGTTGTTCCTGTGACCTGGTGAAGGCCCTCACTCACACACACACACACACACACACACACACATGCACTCTACAGATCCACTCATTAGCACAGCAAGAAATGATCATGCAGTTTATACAGTGAGACACCTCATTTTGTATAACAGCTTTCAGAGCTTTAGTGGTGTTTCATTGTGAAAATGATACAGAACTAAAACACTAATGCTCTCACGTTGATGAAGAAAGTTAGAGAGGACCTGAAGCATCCATAAGTTATAAATCCAGTGGGTGACAGGAAGAGTAAATTAATATTTTATATCTGAACTTTCTCTCAGTGCCCCACATAAGACATGGACAGCTTGACACCTTGGGTTATGGATGATGCACAGCTAGAAGTCAAGATCACAATGCTGAAAAATATCTCCATCACAGAATGAAGAAACTCCTTTACTCTTAAACTTCTTACTATATAAATAAGTTCAAATATTGGGCCACCAATCATTCATCAATTAACACCTTGAAATTGTTGTCTTAATTTGAAAGCACCTCCCCATTGTTTCTAATTAGCATAGCTATATGACTGCTAATCCCCATAAAAAGGCATGGAACTGCAGTGCTGTGCCCACAGGGTGCGAACTACAAACATAAGAGCTGAGAGAGAAGTGAAGAATGCCAAAACGAAATTCAAAAGAAGATGGAACACCAGACTCTAAAAGTAGGAAAAACTTCAGTACTTCTGAAGTGGAGGTACGTCAGCAAATGGGGCGTCATATTTAGTAGTGTCAGTACTGGATATAACATGACACAAAAAAGATGCATGGGATGCAATTACTTGTTCAGTGAACACTGAATCAGGAGAAGGACAGAAAATGGGATGAGATAAAGAAGAAGTGGTTTGATCTCAACTCTGTACTGGTCTCAGTACTGGTCTCGGTACTGGTCCAGTACAGATAAACATTGGAGTCATTATTAGAGGCAATGCTGTCTGGTGTTACCATCAGCTGAGGACATTTGGACATAGACCTCAACCCCCTGTGTCTGTGGTTTCATGTCCTAGGACATCTCCTTTCTCAGAAAAGGTAAGCTTTTTTTTATCTAAATTTATCTTTTTTTATCTAGCATTTTATCTAAAAGCTGTAACTGTAAAACCATGAAACATATACAGTACATTTAAAAAGTAAACACCAGTCTGAAACCTTATGGTGGGTGATTACTTTAGGTAGGTGTTCTCTTCAACATGTTGATGTGCTTAAAAAGTGCGAGGTACATAGTTTTCATTCAGAATTCAAACATTTGCATTTGCAATACTAACCAAACAGTTCATAATTAAAACCCCCCAAATTAAAATGTCGCTACAATGGATTGTTTTCCCCATTTATTTACAGATGAACTCCCAATGAGGCAACCACCCTCTGAGGTGGAACCTCACACCTCACAAGTAACTTCCTGCAACAGAACCTTCATGCTTGCACCCAGGTCATATTTAACTGCCCCACATCTGATTCCAGAAACAGACCTGGACAACCAAGAGAGACTTTCCCAACCATTTTGTAGATAGCCTCAACACACAGCAAGCCACGGTTATCCTACAAACCTAAAATAATGAAGATGCTCAAGATTATAACATTCAAAAAAATATGACACATTTTGGCTGTGGTACGCTAATGAATGCAATGCAAGAATAAAACACAATTTCACAGTTGTTCTCTCATATACACCTACTCTGGTTTGTAAAGCAGTTTGTCACCTGCTGTGTCCAAACACTTTAAAGATGCCAATGGTGTGCCCAATGGTGGAGCAAGTAGGTGCAGGCTTCCGATTATAGGACACCTCCTGCTGAGTCTGAGGGCACGTCCTTGATCTCCTAAAAATCATTACAGGAAAAGAAGCCCATTGATGCTGGAATTCATAACTAGTCTAAGATGCATACCAATAAGTCATGCATCTCCAGCAGCTCCATGCTTGAGGCACAAATTGTTTTGCCAAATTTATATTCATATGCACCTCTTGGGAGGCGGGAGACCACATTCAGAAGGTGGTTCTGGTGGTCATGGATGAGATGCACATTTATGAAGTTGGAGTATTGCTTGCGGATGAGATATGGGAACAGACCTGGAGAATGTGCTTAATGTGCATGTGAGTGCAGTCTATTGCACCAATGGTGTTGGATAAACCAGTAACAGAATGGAATCCTCTTTTGACTGGGACCTGTGAATTTCTGTGGCCAGTTGATTTATTCTGTCCATGACTTGTTGGGGAGCATGGCCTGTGATAAGGCCACCCTGTCTCCTGGCTCCCTCTAAAATATCCCAGTGGCTAAAAAGCCCAAGTTAGAGAGTACATGCACATGCAGAGTACAGGGTTAAACTGTCTGGTATGGCTCCATGAAGACTAAAGCATCCCAAGATGTACTCACCAGTCTCTGCGAATAGATCTATGTTTTCCTGATAGATGGATTCCCTTCTCAGGATCTCCCTTCTCCTAGTCTGGGCCTTTAAATAGCAAGATCAATCACTGATTGGATGGTATGGTTCCCAATTAATATAACAGACGTGAATTGAAGATTTTATTGTAATTTGATTCCTATATTATACAAATGTATATAAAACTTGAAGACAAATCATTAACCAATAATTTTGCACAAACTTCAAATCAAATATGCCTATGTGTGCTCTAGTGTGAGTAAGTTCTGTCCTGTTCTGTTACCTAAGAACAAGTTTAAAATGAAAACCCTGGTGAATATCAGAACCTTTTGTGAAAACTGTGTACATGGATTTTAAGAAGAAACTTCTTGATAAGGCCCATTGTTACTAGTATTAACAATTTCAGTCTCAAATCAGAACTTGTGGCTCTAATTTCTTTACTGGATTAAAACACATGAAAGAGAGGGGACATTACAAAGACATAAAGGTTATATGATAGATAATTAGGGGAACAGGCTGATTTAAGTGAATCACCAAGAAAAAAAATGAGAGAGGATATGAGCTAATTTGATAAAGAGAAGTATGATAGATAATTAAACTAGACTAGAATTAAAGAACAGGATAGATAACCAAAAACAAGCAGCAATTTTAAGCACATGAACAGAAGAGAATTGTTTAGGTTTTGTGTGAAACTCGTTTGATATTCCACTAGCATTTCTGTTTTATCTTATAAAGTGTTCTGCGTCCATCCATACCTGTCTCTGTCTGGGAGGTCAAAAAGTGTTATTCCCTGGCCATGAAGGAAAAGGGACACAAGAATTAATTTCACAATCTTGGTCACACATGGTTTGAATGCAGGCATAATGCTAGAGCAAGGTGGTGTGAAGCAGCCTGTTAGAAATTCAGCAACAGTTAGTCAGGAACCAGGATACTGGCGTTGATCTTCAGAGTCTTATTTTCTCAACAAAAATACAACAGGGTCCAAAAGTCTAAGAGCATTAGTGAAAATGATTCTATTTTGAACTCTTTAGGGTGGCATGGTCAGTCAGTTGGGTAGTGTTTCCTCATCACAGCAAGAAGGTGCTGGGTTAAATTCCCAGGTAGAGCAACATGGTCCTTTGCATGTGGAGTTTTCATGTTCTCTCCATGTCTGCATTTCCTCCTATAGTCCAAAACCAGGTGTGTTAGGTGTTAGAATTGAACATACAGAACTACTGTATGTAAAACATGATGTTAAACTCATAATAAATACATTTTGCATTCTTTACTAATTTAATACAACAATTTTCAGTACAAATTATATTATTGCCAACAACTTGAACATAATAGAGATTCTTATAATCTTTACATGAATTTCAGAGTTTCTTATTTTGGTCCCTTTTTTGGTTTAATGACAGTGTGCACATCAGCTGGACTTCAGCCCTATATACAAAAACAGGAGGGAGGGTGTATGAGTGAATAGACATTAAATATGAAGTGCTACCTAACCCGAAATAATTATATTACATGTCTACCACATGACCCAGCCAACTGTAATTCACGCTCAGTGGACTGAATAAACTTGGGTGTTTTTCCACTTTCCGCTAGTCTTCTGTGCATCAGAGAGAAAATGAGACACTGACTTGAAGTATCACAGATCCTGCATGACATACGGGCTGTGTGTAATTAATTTCACCCATCCATCAGTTTGCACGTCGACATGTCTTCAATTTATTTACTCATGTCGAAGCTGTATGGATATGATACATTCAAGTTGTCTTCGGATTAAACATTTGCACATGGAATACATTCAGATTCACATTTGAGATTTGTGTTTCTCTTTGCTCATAAATATTTATGGCAGGTTGGACTTTGGAGTGCTTTGACTGTTTGAGTGGCAGCTTGGATTCTCTGACAGCATCAGCAGCACGTGTTAAGGAGAAAGAATATCAGCACATTTCTATGTTACCACACACACACATACACACACAGAGTAAATCCTCTGCTGCTTGGTTGACTGCCTTTAAAAATCATCACCTACATTTACTCCCAAAAGTGAGTGTGTGTGTGTGTGTGTGTGTGTGAGACAGAGAGAGAGAGAGAGAGAGAGGGAGAGAGAGAGAGGGATGAGACTGAAGATGCATTGCTGATGTCCTTGAATGTGGATCCTCTACAGGATTACAAGCTCCACCAAGGACACAGTAATTAATGATGATGACTTTGGCTATGAGGAAGAGTTGCAAAATTAATGGCTAATTATTCATTAACTAAGATTAGATGGAGGGGACTGTGGTGGTTAAGGTTGTTAAGAAGCATTACCACCTATCTGAAAAAGAAAAAGATTAGTCTGATTTCACTAATTTAATTTAATTTGAACTGCAGGAAACAGTAAAGGATCTAGCTCCAGGCATGTGAAGCATATGGCCCACAGACCTGAACTAGCATAATGAAAGTTGTAAACCAGGCCACTGGATGAATTTAGAATTTGTTTTAAAGATAAAAACTGTCTTGTGAACTGAAAGAAGTCTCGTTTATTCCATTAGGGGGCAAAATAGTGTAATAAATGACATTCAATTAGAAAGCTGAAAATGTCACACTGTAACCAAGAAGTAATTAAGTGGTTTCACATTACCAGCAGTGCAAAAGTTTATTCATAGAAATGTATAAATGTATATATACAGGGGTTAGACAATGAAACTGAAACACCTGTCATTTTAGTGTGGGAGGTTTCATGGACCATGGCTAAAT
>JAOVYV010150413.1:0-13250 GCA_025674545.1 Hassar affinis
TATATAAGACACAAGTTAAAATTTCTATTCATTCATTGATAGGCTGCCAATGAATGAAAAAATGCTCCAGGTAGTGCTCTAATAGGTTAACAATCCATTTTGCATCTGTTTGTACTGTCCCACCCAACTTTTGGGTTTTCTTATAACACCAAATCCCATTTGTGCTTTATTTTTATTACAAAATACCCACTCTTCTCTAGCCACATGACATCCTGGAGTATACCACACCCAGTCTTCTGCAAAACCAATATTGGTGGCTGCACATGGTAAACAATAAAACCAGTTGATCTGCTTGGTCTGTGCCGAGATTTAGGTGCAATGAGAACTTATGCCATTCCCCACACTACAATGACCACAGTACTTTTTAGCAATAGATTTCCTGACCACAGTGCTATTTATCCATTCCCTGATGGATCTGCCTGTCTCTGAAGATAATGCTGCCATTTGAATGATTACAGGTTGCTTTTTCAAAGCCATTAGATTGATTCCATTACCAAATCTATTGCTGAATGAGGTAACATACCCACTAGAGATGCTGCAATATTCCAAGATTGCTTCATGTTTTGATCAACGATGACACCCAATCCAGCCTGCCTGAGCCACTGGTTATCAAGAGGAGACCCATCTACAGGGTAAAAGCGATTCTAGATTCCAGAAGGTGGTGAGGTAAGGTTCAGTACCTAATTAACTGGAAGGGCTATGAACAAGAGGAATGGTCCTGGATGGCAGCTAATGATGTTCTAGTTCTACTGCTCATTTCAGAATTTCAGCACATGGCATGTGCATGTTCAATTGAACGGAGCTGTGAACTTAGTAAAAAAAAAATATTTTTTTTAAATGAACTATGAACATGTATTTTCATAAGTATGAACTGAACTTTGAACTAGTTCATTTTAGTATGAACTGGCACAACACTGCTTACAAACCAAAACTGCACCCCAGGCGGCACCCAAGGAAAAGGTCAGCTGATAGAAGGAGCTATATGGAGGGGATTTATATCATAGAAACACTGCACTCATCCGTGAATGCCAACTCCCAGAACACATCATGGCCTATGAACAAAATGGATGCAGACTCCAGTTCCCAGCATGTATGCTTTTGTTCACCTGAGTTCTAGCCATGAATAACTGAACTCAATCGTGGTATAAAAGCACAATCTGCCAAGAATTCCATGTGAAGTATTCGTCTACCACATCAATGTCTAGTATTTACAAGCTTTCCCTTTCAATTTACCTCTGATATCCTGACATCAAACCTGCCTATATTCATCTCCAGCCTCATTCCCATCTGACAATATTCATTATTATATTTATTTCATTTAATATTTATGACCATATGACTGGCCTTAGGTTAGTGGTCTAAATTGGCCACCTCTGGTACTTTACAGGATTGTTGCTAAAAGAAATACAAAATTACACCCATAAATATAACAATGCAAGTAAATTAGAACCATTATTTATATAACCATAGGAAGTTTTTAACAAAAACTTCCAATTGTGATCTTTGGCCATCCATGACAGGTTCTATATAGAACAACGAGTTAACTTTTCACCAACTAATGAGTTACATTTCACTATACTTTCTGGACTGTTTTAAATTTGGATGATGCTAAAGTATACCTTGAAACCACATGTCTGCTGCTAGTTGTCACATATGATGGGGGATCCTTAATGGTATGGGCAGGCATCTTGCGGAATTCCTTAGGTGTACTGATTGCTTTGCACGGATGAATGTATATTGAACGTATACTGTATGAGGTAATTGCACAGAACCAGACGCACTCTTGCAATCACCACTAATGTTCATATATTCCAGGATGATAAAAGTATTAATGAGTTGTTTAATGAACACCAGGATAAATCCAAAAACCTTCCAATCACCAAATTACAAATCCCATTTCCAGAAAATTTGTAACACATGTTTCAGCTTGTTTATTTTAGGAAAAATGGACATCAGATTGTATGTGCCGAAGATAAAAAAGAGCATCCAGACTGTTGCCAATGAAAAGTGTAAAAAACAGCTGCGATGGCATGGGGGTGCATCATTGTGCATCAGCACATAACAGGCAGCAGACATTACAGCACATAATAAAAGGAAAAAAATAACAGCATATAATAAAAGGATCTAAAATTTAAAAGGATCAAATGTATTACAAACACTACTTTACAGGTAAGCTTGATGTCAATGAAGATCATATCCAGCTATCCAGTAGGTCTACAAATTATCTCTATCATGTGAGATTTTTAAGCAACATGACTCACTAAGAGAGCTATAAAAAGGCCCAAAAGACCAGCCCCAGAGCCAAGTGCGCATGGACAGATGCAATGACATGGTCAGATGTTAACTGGCCTACACTTCCTTTCATCAGAAGGTAGCATCAGATTGTTTGAAGACTGTGTCATTATTTCTCTGACTACTCCTGCAAATTAATTGACTGAATGATATTTAGTCATGGCTATAGATGCAAAGTTAAGAGAGAGAAAGGACAAGTTCATAAAAGCTGAATACCACTAAAAAGGGGGAACCTCATATAAAACTGTTGTAGTTCCTAGACTGTTCACATGATGCTGATGGAAATACTCTAACTTTGAAGCTGAAAGTCTGCACTTCAAGATTATGTTTGTGATGGAAACACCACAAACATCCATGAACTCCAACTGCCAGAATGCTCTGTGTCTTTTTAATGTAATGGACACACACTCCACTTCCTGGAAAGTATGCTTTAGTTCAGCTGAGTTCTAGCCACAAACACCTGAACTCTTATCATTTCCATGCCCCTTATTTTTTTTATGCAACACCCTAGACTAACTGACATGTAGAAAATTGCTCTCCTGTTCAATCAGTTGATGGACAAAGCCCTGATCTGGGCCACCAGTGGTATGGAGCTTGACCAGCAGTGCTACATATGAGTAGATCAAAATAAAATTCCAGCAAGGTTTTGAACATGTGTCTAAGGTAAAAAGGACCAGAGACCAGCTTTTGGAAGTTACACAAAGAAGCTGAAGTGAAGTGGGTCTGTGTTTCTACTGCTAAGAAGGGGCTGATCACATCTCTGCCTGTTTGATCTTCCCCAAGGCTGCATCAGCTTCATGCTCCCAACATCAGATTCAGCCCACTGCCAGCCCACCACCAGTGAGTAAAGTTTCCATTTCCTTACAACATCCAGAACTTTTGCTGTCAGTCTATGTTGTTTATTCAGAATAGAAATTTATCATTTCAGCTTCCGATGCCTGCACTTTATGACTCAAGATTTGGATGGTACCACTGAAAAGCATCCACATGTGCATGCACTTGACAGAGGACTAGTCAGAGGAGGAAAAATAACGACATACTCCTTTCCATTGCCTCTAGTGATGCTGCCTTAGAATAACTGCAAGAAGCTTACATTTTTATAAAATTAAACCTGCATAGTGGAAGAAGGCATTTAGCACTTCTAGTGGCCATTGTGAATGGGCTCTCTGGTGCCCCTGCATCTTCCAATGCCTAATGAATGATGTTCTGCTTGAGATCCTGGAGAACTTTATAATCATGTATATTGATACGTCATGTCTGAGCAATACTGAAGAAACTAATGGATAATCATCTTTATGTTAAAGCAGAAAAGTGTGAATTCAAGGAACCTCTTTATATAATATTAGCAGCCAAGAAGGTGTGTTGATGGGACCATAACAAATTGTCATTGGTAGAGAACTTGCTAGTACCTGACACAGTGAAAGACATTCAGTGCTTTGTAGGCTTAGTGGATTTCTATTGCCACTTCATTAGAGGTTTTAGCACTGCTGCCAGCCCCATGACTTTACTCTGGCACAAAACCAAAATACTTCAATGGAATTCAGCAACAGGCAAAGCCTTCCAAAAGCTCAAGCAAACATTCATGATGGCAACCATACTATACACCCAGACACTTCAGAAATTGGTTGTCATGGAAGTAGACACTGGAGGAGTAGGGGCTACGCATTTGCAATGCAAGAGGGAAAAGGCAAAACTACACCCTGTAACATTTTTTTCCAAAAAGCTAACTATGGCAGAATGCAATTATGATTATTATGCAATTATGATGTTGGGAACAAAGACCTGTTAGTCCTCAAGCAGCTGTTTGTTGGAGTGGTGACAATGGTTAGAAGGAGCAGTATACCCTTTCACTGCACACGAGAATTGAGCACAAGAATTTGGTATATATATCAAGACTACAAGGAGACTGAACTCCTGTAACTCCTTTTTGCATCGGTCTGTACTATCCCACCCATTTGCTGATTATTTACTTATAACAGCAAATCTCATTGTGCTTTATTTGTATTACAAAGTATCCACTCTTCTCTAGCCACAGGACATCCTGGAGTATACCACACCCACAGTCTTCTGCAAAACCAATATTGGTGGCTGCACATGGTAAACAATAAAACCAGCTTCTGCTTGGTCTGTGCCAAGATTTAGGTCCCACAAGAACTCCCAGCTGGTAGGCTTATGCTATTCCCCACACTACAATGATCACAGTACTTTTTAGCCATAGATTTCCTGGCAAAGGTGCTATTTAGCCATTTCCTGATGGATCTGCCTGTCTCTGAAGGTAATTCTACCATTTGTGTGACTATAGATTGAATGAATGAATGAATTAAAGTTACATTTATATAGCACCTTTCTCAAACCCAAGGACGCTTTACAGTCAACATACAACTTTTAACACCAGTCTCACACCGGTAAGAAGCGGCAGCCAATTGCACATAGCGTACTCTCAACCAGAGACCACTGCCCCCTGGGGGACTGAATGGGGTGCAGGGAAGGGAGAGAGGACAACACCCAGGAGAAGAGCACCATCCATTCACACACTCACACCAGGATTATACCTAACGTGCATATCTTTGGACCGTGGGAGGACACCGGAGTACCCTGAGTAAACCCACGCAGACATGGGGAGGACATGCAGAGTCCACACAGAAAGGACCCAGACTGGGGGAATGAACCCAGCTTCTTGCTCTGAGGCAACAGCACTACCCACCGAGCCACCATGCTGCCCATAGATTGCTCCAGTTCCTAGCATACATGCTCTTGTTCTAGCCATGAACAGCTGAACTCAATCATGGTGCATTGAACAGTGGAACAGTGCTCACAAGTTGAAGCACATATTAGTAGGGACTTTACAGGATTGTTGCTAAAAGAAATACAAAATTACAGTCATAAATATGACAATGCAAGTAAATTAGCACCATTATAATTTTTAACAATAACTTCCAATTGTAATCTCTGTCAGTCCATGACAGATTTATATAGAACATTAACTAATAATTTAAGTTTGACCATATTTTGTGGACTGTTTTAAATTTGGATGATGCTAAAGTTTGCTACAGTTGAAACCACATGTCTACTGCTAGTTGTGCATATGGTGGGGGATCCTTAATGGTATTGTCAGGCATCTTGTGGAATTTGTTAGGTGTACTAATTGCTTTGCAAGGATGAATGTATATTGAACGTATACTGTATGAGGTAATTGCACACAACCAGATGCACAATATGTTGCAATCTCTACTAATGTTCTCATATTCCAGGATGATAAAAGTATTAATGAGGTGTTTGATGAACACCAGGATAAAGCAAAAACCAAATTACAAACCACATTTCCAGAAAATTTGTAACATGTTTCAGCTTGTTTTTTGGGAAAAATGGACACTATGTGCCAAAGATAAAAAAGAGCGTCCAGACTGTTACCAATGAAAAGTGTAAAAAAAAACAGCATCTGTGATGGCATGGGGGTGCATCGGTGCCTACATCATGGGTGATGTGCTTGTATGTGAAGGTCCCATTGATGTGGAGGCTTACATTGGTATTTTGGAGAAATCAAATATTTTCTCAGAAACTCCAGGTCTAGTTCTGCAGGACAATGCCAGACCTCATTCTGCATGAGTTATAATAGTGTGGCTTGACTGGCCTCCCTGCAGTCCAGAGCTGTCGCCTAAGGAAAATGTATGATGCATCATGTTGGGCAGCTCAAGTCTTGTATACAGCAAGAATGGACAAATATTCCACTTGCAAAATTGCAACAATTAATTGCAACAATCCCAAAACAATCAAAAAAGATGACTAAAAAAGGTAATGTGACCCAGTGGTACACATGTCTCTGTCCCAACTTTGTTAAGTGTGTTACAGGCATCAATTTCTATTTTTTTTTAAATATTTAACAAATAAAATTAAGTTTGTCATTGAAAACACTGAAAATCTTTTTGTCCATTTGTCTGCTAAATAATGCTTCAAAAGAATTAACAAATTAAAAATTAATTAAAATTAAAAAAAAGTTTTATTGCATTTTTTTAAAATGTGTCCCAACTTTTCTGGAAATGGGATTTGTAATACATTATTGAGTAGTTCAGGACTGTAAACTACATATCTGTCTCATTAATGCCTCAAAGAATGGGATTTTTTTCTGTCAAAGCATGGCGCAGAACTTCTGATAGCATTCCAAAAAGGATTAAAGTTGTTTTGGTGGCAAAGGGTCACCCTATTCCTTATAGGGCTTTAATGTTATTACAGTGTATACAGAAAGTCTTCAGCCCCCTTTGCTTTTTTCACATTTTATTATGTTATGGCTAAAAAATAAATAAATTAAATGTTCCATACAGAAAGTGAAATTTAGAGAATTTTAGAAATCTTTGCAAATTTATGAAAAAGAAAAAACTAAAAGTTCCCAAGAGCACAGTGGCCTCCATAAATCTTACTTGGAACAACCAGGACCCCCCATCAAACTATGTAATCAGGGGAGAAGGGCCTTGGTAAGAGAGGTGACCAAGAACCCAATGGTCATTCTGGCTGAGCTCCAGAGATCCTATGTGCAAATGGGAGAAACTTCCAGAAGGTCAACCATCACTGCAGCACTCCACCAATATGGGCTTTAAGGCAGTCAGGCCAAAAGAAACATGAAAGCCCACCTGTATTTTGCAAAAAGCACATAACAGACTCTCAGATTGTGAGAAAAAAGATTCTCTGGTCTGATGAAACCAAGATTAAACATTTTGGCCTCAATTCTAAGCCTCATATCTGGAGGACACCAGGCACTGCTCATCACCTGCTTAATACCATTGGTACAGTGAAGCATGGTTGTGGCAGCATGATGCTTTGGGGATGTTTTCAGCAGTTGGGACAGGGAAACTTGTCAGGGTTGAGGGAAAGCTGAGCTGGAGCAAAGTACAGAGATATTCTTCATGAAAACCTGTTCCACAATGCTCGGGACCTCAGACTGGAATGAAGATTCACCTTCTAAGAAGACAATGAGCCAAAGCACACAGCCAAGACAACACAAGAGTGGCTTAGGGACAACTCTGTGAATGTCCTTGAGTGGCCCAGCCAGAGCCATGAATTGAACCCAAATGAGCATCTCTGGAAAGTCCTGAAAATAACTATCCACAAATACTCCCCATCCAAGCTGACAGAGCTTGAGAGGGTCTGCAGAGAAGAATGGCAGAAAATCCCCAAATCCAGGTGTGCAAATCTTGTTGCATCATACCCAAGAAGACTGGAGGCTGTAATCACTGCCAAAGGTGAGTACTGAGTAAAGGGTCTGGTTTAGGGTTAAGGTTAGGGGTAGTACTTATGTCAATGCAATATTTTCATTTTTCCTTTTCAATAAATTTGCAAAACTTTCTAACATTATGTTTTCACTTTGTCACTATGGAGTATTGAGAGCAGAATGACTACTTGACTTCGCACAAGACTTCAACATAACAAAATGTCAAAAAAGCAAAAGGGACTGAAGCCTTTCTGAATGCATTGTATATTGCTAGATATTTTTGTTACTTTGTCCACTCAGGTATTATACTTCTCAATTCTGTTAAAGAGTACCCTGCAGTTCTGCTCCCAGAAGGACTTTGGTAGAAACTGAACAGGCAGATGAGTTTTGATGATGCGAGGAGAGGTAGGAAGTGTATCTGCCATTTCTGTTCCTGTCAGAGTTAAAAGAGAAAACATACTTTTGCCAGAAAACATACCCCATTATGTTGACTACTTTTTTTGTTTTGTAGGTAATGATTCATTTAGAAAACCCATTAGAATAATGTTTATAATACTGCTGCATTTTCAAATCTGATTGGTCAGAAGGTTGATTAATTGTCCATAACAGCAGGTCCAACAATAGAACCAACTGTCATTCAAAACACAGGTTTATTTAATTATAACGAGCTTGTACTAATATATTATAGTAGCAATTCATTCACATGGTTTTGTATAATCAAAGGCTAATAATTATTAGACTTATAAAGGTGTAATTGCTGATATGGTGAAGCGTTCTCTACAGAGACATTAATTTATGCTTATGAAAGAAGTCTTCTCAGCAGGAGGATCTTCTGATTTGGATTCTACGCATTCTGATTTTGTGCTAGCATGACAAGCTATGTTTTTTTGTCTTAGTAATTACAACAGAGAGAAAAAGCCACGTGTTAACAGGAACTAATGTGTTTCATGTTCCAATATAAAATGATTATTGGTCAATGATGATAATGATCAATATTGATATAAAATGTCTACACACTCTTGTTAAAATTGCTATTTATTTGTGCAAAAAATTAGGTTACATCAGGTCCGATCTTTTTCCACCTTTCAAATTTTATAAAAGAATTTTTTTTATAATTTCAAGTGTAATTTCCACCTTTCTAATTTAAAGTGTAAAATAAATAGAAATGTGAATAACCCTCTTCAAGTCATTCCACAGGTTTTTGAAAGGATTTAGATCTGTGGTCCAATTTTAAAATTATCTTTTGAATTTATTCGTTGTCTGGAATTTGAGCTTTAGGTTGTTGTGCGGTAAAGATTTATTTTGTATCCTTAACTGTTTAACAGACCCCTACAGGTTTTATGCCAAACTAGATTGGTATTTGGAGCTATCCAAGATTCTCTCTGTCTTGACTAGAACCCCAGTCCAAGCTGAAAAGAAGCAGCCATAAAGTATAGTACAATACTGCCACCACCATGCTTTACCATGTATAAAGTTATGGTGTTCTTTGGGTAATAAACTGTCTTGTTTTTTGTTTTTTTTTGCTAAATATATCTATAAGAATTTTACACAAAAATGTTCTACCTTGGTCAGACTATAACAAATTTGGCCACATGATTTGGGGTCATTTAGACAGGCTTGAATAACAGTAAGCATACAACACTCATAGGAAAGTGTCTGTTCCCTTTTCACATTCATTAGCTCACAGATGCCCATAATTGACTAATGTCACTGTGATAGAGAGTATGCCACTCTGTCCACTCTGACATCATGGCAAGTTTTGCTATCTTGGGTTCTGTTCAGACCTGGAATTAACATGCGTCCTGGGTGATCTGATAGTAAGTGGACCTCGGTTGGCTTTGGCATTGTCAGGATTTGATCTTGTAATACCTGGACGATACTTTTCTCTTGTGTCAATCGGAAACAGATACTTAACTTAAGGTTATTTGAAGTTTTTCTTTCTTTCTTCTAAAATGTCAGTTTTTCGCTTGAATTTTGTTGGTTCTTATATTGCATTAAATGTGGAAAAAGAGCTGACAAGCTTTATGTCAATTTTTACACCCACCCCCCTGCATTATTAACAGGGGTGTGTAGACATTTTCAGACATCCAGTGTATGTTAACTGCAAATTGCTGTGATATAGGAGGGAAAAAACACTGGGGTATGCTGTTAATGGAAAATAATCAACCTCTGGGTGGTAACAGTAACTACATTTTTCTATATCTGTGCACCCTGCTGTAATTTTTTTCTTTAATGTTTTGTTAAATGTAATAATTTGTGAAATTGTTCAGAAGTCATGATGGAGATATTCTGACCTGTAGGATAGGGTGGGCTTGCCAACTCTAAAAATGGCACTCTGTCATAAATAGGGACCGTTTTTTCACGATCAGGACACATCTGATGAAAATACAGTAGGTCAAGAATGTAGCAGATCCAAGTGGTGCCTGATCAAGAGAAGGGCTTATCAAGTCAGATTTAAAAGATAAAACTTACACAAAAGTTTTGTTACCACTAAACAACTAACCAAATATGCAAGTTACCTGCTTTGGGGTAAGTGGCAACAACAATGTCATCCGGTTTAGCTTGAAAGTTCTGGACTTTGTCCCAGTTCTCTGTGAAATAATGTGTCATAGACACACCGTGGAAGTCATAAAGCTCTGGACGCAGTAGATCCATCTAGGAGAGACAGAAATTGCTGGAGATATTTGTTGAGGGCTTGTACTAACTTGCTCAGGAATACACTTCTGTGTATTAGCGAACGTTCAACCCCACATTAGTCAGTATGTTTACAGTATTGATTAATATGGTCTTGAAGTTACACATTTACTGACTGTAGTAGTTGTTTCGATTCCAGAGCTATAATAAACTTCCACTACACTCAAGCCAACATTACTTTAATGTTTGCACCTAAACTGCAGTCATATTTTAGCAGATCAGCAACCAAACTGTCTTATGACTAGCAAATCCAAATATCAACAGGCAGGTTTGTGCATAGGCATGTTATCAAATATATAAATAATAGGAATCACTCTTTAATGGTATGTGAAGACCTAATAAAATGCCCTTAAAATGTTAGTCTTAAACCATACTTATCAATCACAACAACAACAATCACAAATCTAAACAGCAATTTAATACTTAATTCCTAAAACCCATATAAAAATATATGAATGTGTACAGTACCTGCTCAGTTATACCAAGTGATCAAATATTTAAACAGTTTGGCTTTCTCTTTAAAGTGTTACGTGACAGCTTTTTCCAACAGCCTTTCTGTCTTAGTACAGGTTAAAGTTCCTCAAACTTCTTTTGTGTACTTTGTCTCCACCCTCTTTCTCTAGAAGCCTATTACAGCTTATATCGCTGGGTCATGGTGTTTTATTACTTCCATTCAAACTCCTTTAAGGCTTGGTATATTCTATGCAGAAGACTTAGTTGATCAAATGACCATAGCACAAAAAGTAAGGAAATTTGTGTCTGGTGGATTATTTCTTTGTTGTAACAAAACCGACAACATTCTGTAATGGATATTACCACATGGGCTCAGGAACGCTTCAGAAAACCATTGTCAGTGAACACAGTTTGTAGCTCCATCTACAAGTACAAGTTTAAACTCTACCATGCAATGAGAAAGACATATAAGCTTTATTGAATTTGATGTCTGCAACACGTTCCAAACCAGTTGTGAAATTCGATCCCTCAGACGGCACTGCATTAAACACTGACATCATTCTGTAATGGACATTACCACATGGGCTCAGGAACACTTCAGAAAACCATTGTCAGTGAACACAGTTTGTAGCTCCATCTACAAGTGCAAGTTAAAACTCTACCATTCTCTAACAAAGCAAAAGTCATATATCAACAACACCCAGAAACTCCACTGGCTTCTCTGGGCTGAAGCGTATCTGAGATGGACTGATGCAAAAAGTGTCCTGTGGTCTGACGAGTCCACATTTCAAATTTTTGGAAATCATGGACGTCGGGTCCTCTGGGCCAAAGAGGAAAAAAACTCTCCGGATTGTTCAAAAGCCAGCATCTCTGATGGTATGGGAGTGTGTTAGTGCTCATGGGTAACTTGCACATCTGTGAAGGAACCATTAATGCTGAGAGGTACATACAGGTTTTGGAGCAACATTTGCTGCCATGCAAGCAATGTCTTTTTCAGGGACGTCCCTGCTTATTTCAGCAAGACAATGCCAAGCCACATTCTGCACTTGTTACAAGAGCGTGGCTTCGTAGTAAAAGAGTGCAGGTACTAGATTGGCCTGTCTGCAGTCCAGACCTGTCTCCCATTGAAAATGTGTGATGCATTATGAAGCGCAAAGTACGACAGCGGAGACCCCGGAAGTTGAACATCAAGCAAGAATGGGAAAGAATTCCACTTAGAAAGCTTCAACAATTAGTGTCCTTAGTTCCCAAATGCTTGTTGAGTGTTGTTAAAAGGAAAGGTGATGTAACACAGCGGTAAACATGACCCTGTCCCAACTGTTTTGGAACGTGTTGCAGGCATCGAATTCAAAATGAGTGAATATTTGCAAAAAGCTTCTCTGTCAGCTTCAGTTTCTAGGCCATTCCCCACATAACATTTATGATAGGGTGACCAAACGTCCCCTAGATAGATAGATAGATAGATAGATAGATAGATAGATAGAAACTTTATTGATCCTCTGGGGGAAATTCAGTTTTTATTTATGTTGTACACAACATCCTAACTTCATTGGAATTGGGTTTGTGCATTTCATCCTCTCACATCCTGAGGCCATGGCTCACAGAAACATTGTGAAGAACACAGGCCCAGATAATTTGGCACACTTTGTTTAGTTCTTAAACCACAACTAAAGACCATTTTACCTTATGAATTAAATATCTTCACAATAAAATATAGAGATTAATGACATAAGAGACGTCACTGTCATTACAGAAACTGAAAAGAATGTCCTATTTTTAGGTTAACATTTAGGGTTGCAAACTGAGTGTAAAACGCCACCACAACGAAAAAAAACGGAATAAACGGCGCTACACTGCTGGCACCTGACGGCCACCGTAGGTTTTACAACAGGATTAAGAAAGGAGGCGGGCGGGGCTTGTTAACAATCTTCAAACTAGTGCTAGATGGCACTAAATCCTCCACAGTGGACCATTAATACACCTTTTATAAATAAAATACAGCTCAAAATGTTTTATCACTGAATTGAATTTAGCCTTCATTTAGTCACCATAAAACCTTTAAACATTTAATAATCATAATCTTGATTTAATGTACAGTATTTATATTTATAAACTTATGTTTAAACTTTATTTAACACCTTAATTCATATTTGAGCTGAAACATCTGTGATTTATCTCATTTCCTCATTTCTCTCTTTATCTGTTCACGAACATTTCCGCATTATTGTTGAGTGACTCCTGATTCAGCCAATCAGCGTCGAGAATGGTATGACGCTGACCAATAGGAATAAGGAGCCATTGACTTAGCTTGTCGGACGCTGCTGATTTTATACCTGAGCTAATTCTGATATTAAATCATTAGGTTTTGCCATGATTTAAAAAAATCCACCGATGTGAAAACATTTTAGGGCATTTTAGACAGCTAATTAATTAGATTTAGTCGAATCTAGCCCCGTTGTTTTGTGTTGTTGATGTAATTTAAAAGGAAAAAATACTGGCTATATAAAGAAACTAGTCAAATCTGACGCACAGCCTCATTTCATGTGACCCTATGAACTTAATAATGAAAAATAAAAAGTGAAAGAGCCGGTAGTACACCGCTGCCCAA
>JAOVYV010150416.1:0-13250 GCA_025674545.1 Hassar affinis
TGAACTTTGTGCTGATAACAATCCGGACAGTCCTTTTCCTCTTTGACCCGGAGGACACGACGTCCATGATTTCCAAACACAATCTGAAATGTGGACTCGTCAGACTACAGGACACTGATGAGCTCGGGCCCAGAGAAGCCAGCAGCATTTCTGGGTGGTGTTGATATATATTTGAACTTGCACTTGTAGATGGAGTGATGAACTGTGTTCACTGACAATGGTGTTCTGAAGTGTTCCTGGGCCATGTGGTAATATCCCTTACAGAATGATTACAGTTTTACAGTTTTTAATGCAGTGCCATCTGAGGGGTCGAAGGTCACGGGCATTCAATGTTGGTTTTCGGCCTTGCCACTTAATTGCAGAGATTTCTCCAGATTCTCTGAATCTTTTGATTGCACGGTGGGAAACGTTGTTCTTAAACTGTTGGACTATTTGCTCACGCAGTTGTTCACAAAGTGGTGAACCTCGGCCCATCAGCCCCATGGGTTGAAAAGGATTTGCAAATCATCATATTCTGTTTGTATGTTTTATACAATGTCCCAACTTCATAGGAATTGTACATAATTTTGCTGCTGAGTAAAAAATAATTGTCTGAGGTGTCTGAGTTTTGTGGGAGTCACCAAATGCAAAGCAGCTATGCTCTGTGATTACATTCATCAACATACACACAAGCATGACAAAATGCACGTGTTTCCAAAACATTTGTAATTCAGGCAGAACATTTTAGCTTGTTACAGCAGTAATATACGGAGATGTCTTTTGAAGAGAAGAACATCGCTTGGCTTAAACAGCTGCTTTTTGTGTAATTGGGCTTTGGGAGGAAAGGGAGTACCTGGAGTAAACTCATGCAGACACGGGGAGGGCATGCAGACTCCATACAAAAAGGACCCAGTCTGCTCCACCTGGGGATCGACCCTGGGATCTTCTTGATGTTAGGTAGCAGTGCTGCCCACCGAAACACCTCAAGACGCTTACAAAATCTATACATAACTTTACCTTGTTCAGTGTTCAGACTGAAGCTGAAGGTCAGTTTAAATCTATCCAATATCACGACCCTGGGCATGATATTTTAAGAAATAGCTGGTGACTTTGTAGGTCACCTTGGTTTAGAAGACAAAGTAACCCTGTCTCCACCCTGAATGCAGAAACAAAAAATAAGCAAACAAAAAAATACTGGAAAGAGGACTATTCTAAAACAATCTCTCTGGGCTGCTGACGAAAGAATTATAATAAAATAAGGTGAAAAAAACTGACCTGCCCTGACCCATTACACATGCTATAAAGTTACATCACTTTCTCACTGTGCCACACAATATCACTAATTATCTGTAATCCAGCCTCATTAAGCATACTCCCTACAGCACAACTCCAAGGGCCAAAAATACAGCTGGGCCGCTGCCTCACTTCATTCAACCTCATCAAAACCAATATATAGCCTGTAGCACCTACCACGAAAAATCTTCACATGAACCAGTAACATGCACACTAGAACTGAGCATGTTGTCTCACAGGGCTAAAACGCTGGTTAGTGTGATTCAGTAGCTGACTCTGAATCCTGAAATGTATCACACAGGTAAAGCAAAAACCTTTGAGTGTTATATGCTTTATACAAAGTGAAAACACTAGCATGGCCAAAGCTATGAATATTTTCTCCATATTTTGCCCACACATTTACGGAAAACGTAGTGAAGTCGAACTCTAGGCAAAAGCAAACGCACGACTAGGCAAAGCAAATTTATCTGTATTGTAAGTTTCATAAACATATTAGACGTACTTGAAGTATTATATTTTGTGGACACATACTACCAGACATGTGGCACAATGGTAATTTCGCTGTATCCAGCTAAAAAGTCAAACATCTACAGCTTGATTTCCACTCCTAGCAAATGTTCTTATTAAATCATAAAATATATTGTGTAACAATATACACTTACACTGCGTAAGACACTTACACTACGTGTTCTGTAGAAGACGTTTTAACTGCTTTGTTAGAATTCGCATATGCGTGATTTACACTAATAATTGAACAGATAATACAAACGCTGTTGTAATATTATTTTACACACACACACACACACACACACACACACACACACACACCACAAATCACTAATTATAACATTAATAAAAAGCAATTGTAGGCGTTCTTAACCAGACCGAGTGCAAGAAAACGGCAACAAAATGAGAAACTAAGTCATTTCACAAGCAGATTATATTTGTGCATGCATGTGTATGTGTGTGTGTGTGTGTGTGTGTGTGTGTGTATGTGTGTGTAAGTTGTGTGCGCTCTCTCCCACATAAGCAAGTTTATATGTTTATGGGCGCATCATGCCCATATGACCATGTAAATCTGTCATCATTCACTCTTGCAAAAAAATATGAATGTCTTCAATTAACACGTTCATGCACAACACTGTATATATACAATGGCAGAGGGAGGGAGAAAGAGAGAGGTGCAGCAACTCAATGGTCCTCTCTCATTAATTTACATAACAAAAGTTGGCTGAAGGCCCTCGAATTGTTGGCAAGAAGGAGGGGTGATATCCTCAGGATCGAGAAATTTCGGCCATGCTAGTGTTAAAGTCAAATAAATAAAATATGCTTTCCCAGCATACAGTTGACTAGTCGGAAATGTTATAATTAGAATGGTTTTAGCTTTCTGTATATAGTTATTTACAGGCTGCCTCGCTGTTTTTTCACCGCTCCATATAGCTAACACTGCATATAAGTGAACAGTTTCTGCAGCCCTTCCTTTTCCTAGAAATAGAACAGATCATCAAATGAGGTAAAAAAAAAAAGAAAGAAATTACAGGAAAAAAAAACAAACTTAAGAATATTTGAACAGAGCCTTTTATTTAATTTTATGTTTGTATTTGCTTGAAAAAAGAGCCATGTGTGGCAGCCACCGCTGGAAGATAAAACTCGAGCTCTTCAGAAGCACTAATCAGTACTGCTGCAGTGCCCTTTCTAGCCAACGAACCCACACAAACACCATCGAACCCACACAAACAGAGATGCCCCGACCAGTGCAGGGGTGACGCTCATTACTTTTTTTCCATGATGCCCCAAGTTCAAAGAAAGGGGTGGTGGTTTAGGGGGGAACTATTTGGGGGCTTTGTCTACATGGAGACATGTGCTGTGAAACAGTGAGTACTGGCAGAGTAACTACAGCAAGCTAGTGCATCTGAGAGGTTTTGTTTTGTTGTTTAATTGCCTTTTAAAATAAATATTTAACTGTTAAATTTAGTAAAATTGGAAATAAGCCATGTTTAACTTCACATCTGTGTGCCCTGTACCCAGTATCTATCATATGCATCTAAAGTAAACATATAAAATTCATGCATAGACAGTTTAAACTGTAATTGCTGTAATGGAGGAAGAGTGAGCATTACCTTTCTGAGCACCTCTGGGCTCTTTGAGCTCCTTCTGTGCCTCCTCAATCTTATCTGCAACACAAAAATGGAAACAATAGATCTTAGAACATTTGACACTTATCCTTTACAGCAAAACATAGATTTGGGGCGTTCCCACTCCAATAATTTCTTGCTGATGAAGGAGCGGGTGAAGCTGGAAGCAGAGATAGAGAGACATTGCTCCTGGACAGGTATGTAGGTACTATCTGAATAAAGCTGGTTTTAAATAATAAATGAAACAGTTACCTGTTTATGATTTAGACAGCCAGGTAAGGTAATGCTTTGAAATAACAACCTTCATTAGGCATACTGATTTTTCCCTGCGTGTGATTTTTCATTGTAAAATATTGTAATACATAATTTAACCCTCCAGAACCGTTGGCCAGAGAAAGACAGGAACATGAGATTTTTCCAGCATTTCAAGTGTAAGGAGGAGTAGGGGGGTGTAATAATGTTACAACATGCAGTCATGAACTGTGGAAATCACGAAATCTCAGCTGGACGGTGCAGTTTTAAATGAGTCTGCAGTAAAATGCTGAAACCATAATGGCGTATTTCTATATAATCCTTTTATAGACCGGTTTTCTAATGCTGGCCGACATTTTGACTGTTCGCACAGTGCTGAGCAGGAGAGTGTCTGTAAGTATTTGTAAAGTGTTAGATTTGTCACTTTGACAATTTCTTGGAGGACTATTTAGTCTTTTAGGGTCAACATCTTCAAGCTTTTGTGCTTGTTCAGCCAAAAAAACCCAAAGAGTCGTTTTGACCATTTTCAGCTCTTTCATCAACTGACGTTAAAGATGTTAAATATATACTTGTTTAATACACTGAATATACACTGATTTCAGTTCACACTGATAATTACATTATAATTATTTTCTTCATTAATGAAAATATTTTCCACTCACTTTGACAGAACACAAGGGAGCCACCCAAATCAAGAGAATGTGTGCATTAATGTGCTGAGCACCAACCCTGTGATTGGAAGGTCCTGGGGTTCGAATCGGGGAGAAAAGGGTGGCTCTGGGGGAGCAAAGGGCAGCTCTGTGTAGCTGTGTAGCATTGGAAAGAATCTTGCTTTCTATTTTTTTTAAGGTATAACCCGACCCTTCAGACGTCTCTACTGCACACATTTGTCAGACCGAGCCTGTATACGTGGTTCGGATGTTGTGTGGTGTTTTAGGTTTTTCAGTGCTGAGTACACTTTAAAAGAAGAAGGGAGAAGAGGGCGGGCCGTGGCCGAGCTCGGAGGATTATGTCACCATGAGTATTTGCAGTCACACCCTTCAGTTCCTCTTGCTCAACCGCAATCCCCTGCTCCAGGAAAACTTTTTACATGACATAAGCCCAACATGCCCCAACACCCCTTGGATTTAACCACCATGGCATATCTGATTAAACAAAACATGCAGTAACCAGGACATACACTGCACTGAGTGGACCAGCAACAATGTGTTTATATGCCTGCCTGGACTCCTCCGTTTAAGAAACCTTAATCTTTAGATGAAAGATAAATGCTTCACTTATCCATCCCCTTGAAGGACAGGAAGAACACTTCAAACCTAAAGAGTCAGAATGCAGAAGTGTCTTTAAGTTTAAGTAGATTAATTCCATTATACAGAGTCTCAACTAGCCCTATACCGAGACGCAGACAGATTATTAGTGGCCTTGTTCACGTTTCCCTTACATACTATACGTACACCCCAGCAGTAACAGATGGAGGATTACAGTAACAAAGGATCAAAGACAGTTTTTATTTTATTTTTTTATAGAAGGAGTATGTTTAGAAATGATGTTCTGAGTGGCGAAGTGCGCCAACTCCATTTCCAGCAAAGACAGTCATCATTTAGTCATGCCTACTCAGCAGAACCTGAAATGCAAATGCAGCTGCTGCACAGATACAGCTGTTAGATGCATGTTTCACTCAAACACTATTATTGCGCTCACGGGTTCCAAATACTGAGATTTGGCTTCGGGTTGAGGGGCAGAAACCTGGTCTGGTGACCTTGTGGGAAGTTACTAAAAGTACAATAAGAATGAAACAAGAAGTGGAACATGAGCAGCCTATATCACAACTGTATGACTACTACTGGGTGATACCTTTTATTAAAGATCAGAAGTTAAAAAGTAAGTAAAATATAAGGACTGTGTATTTTAATGACCTAATTAGAATTGCTGTCTCGTTTTAGCGTTAGTCACAAATCCCATCTGTGGTGTATTTCCAGATCATTCCCAGTATCCCAGTGTCCCCAGAAATGGTTGTTGTTTTATTTTTACTGTTACAGCATGGGAATCTATTCTGTTAACACCAAATGTATGTTCACTGTAATACAAATACTAAGGAGCATTTATTTTATTTTTGCAACTTTGGATTAAATGAACAGAATTTTGTTTGGGTGGTGGGGAGTGGTGTAAAGCTCTTTTGTGTGGCAACATTTGGGGGGGGTGAAGACTCATGAATTTCTCCCCGGTCATCTGTAGCCACATAGCTACCTGCCAGGACCACATGTATGCTAATGAGCGCCTGGATAAAAGATCTTTGACGCGCACTGCGTTTGGCTTTTTTAATGACTCCAAGTACAAGGAGTGTGGGTGCAGCTCAGAGCAGAGATTCACTTCATACAGCCACCATTTTTTTAGTGTCACTTTATTCACTTATGTTTTTGGATTTAAAGATCCAGTCATTCCATACGATCTGGCAGTTCTCACTGAATGCGTTTACAATTGTATTATTGAATTAAGTACTAATGGATTAAGCACTTTTGACATGTAAAAATGTCTCTATCTGTCATAATAGTGTAAAAATAGAGCGAGAAAATGAGGCAGGACACACACACACACTCACAAACACACAAGGGTAAGTCAGAAATTATCCGCACTCCAGCTGTAGAATTTATTTAACTTTTAGAAAAGACAAATACATCTATGCACGTCATTGGTTGCCTCCGCCAGTGCATATATAAAGTGACAGACATCTGTGGAAGCTTCTTTCCACCACGAGAATGGCAAGTTATTACTTTGACTTTGCGATTTTCAGGGCGGTTTAATAGTTGGAGCTCATGAAATAAATGAAGCAAAGTTTGGATTTTCACTTATGAGCATTTCAAGGGTGTACCGTGACTAGCCGTGACAGGAAAACCTCGAAGCTATGACAGCAGCATGGCCGTAAAAAGACTCTGACCGGCGTCAGCTGGCGAGATTAGTTTCTCGGGATAGGCGTGTAACACTGCCTCGAGTAACATCAGAATTCAATGCTGGAGTCTCAACAAACATCAGCGTGAGGACTGTGCAACGTTCCCAAGTTTTTCTGGTACTTGAGTGTATGATGTTACAAATGTACGCACAACACTTCACTCTAGTACCGGATAATTTACCACTTCAATCCAGACACAATGGCTTTGTTCCTGTTATCTTATTCCCGTGGCATGTTTAGACAAGCTGCATAATCAAGGGCTGAAGGTTTAAGTCATTTGTCTGGTAATGTGTGTTGTTTCGGCATATTGAATGCGACCGCTTCTATAATTAGAGCACAGTCTTGCCAGAATCGCAGCTGACATTAGGGGATGTACAGACAACGGTTGAACAAGCAAGAAGTATCTTACACCCAAACTGGTGTGTGTGTGTGTGTGAGAGAGACAGAGAGAAAGAAAGAGAGAGCAAGAGCGAGATCATGAACACATAATAGTGGTACAGGTTTATATTGGTGATTTGCAGACTGTAATTTCCCTGTGTAACGGACAGACAAGAGCAGAGCCGTTGTCTTGTCTCACACCGATACATGCTGTATTTAATGGAGCCAGAAACAGTATTCCAGGCATTGCTCAGTGCCATGGAAACGGGACAGGCTGTTTTGTTAAAGAATCTTGCTGGTTGATGAGATTATTTGTGTTGTGGAGTTTGCAGTAGACCTTGGTGTTCCAAAAACACGTTTCACACACACACACACACACACACACACACACACACATATATATATATATATATATCACATAACAAGACGGGATAAGTGGAAAATACTCCACTTCTGTCTGGAATGGAAAGAATGGCATAAAGATAAGCACATAAAGCAGAGCTTCCATCCAGTGCAGCTGCAGCTGCAGTCCCCCCCCCAGGTTTGACCTTCATGAGCAAGTAGAGCAAAACACTGGCTGGAGCTCAGATCCCGGCTCCAGGACTTGGTGAACCCTTTAGGGGAGCCGGCTTTCCCAGAAGTGAAGTCAACAAACGCCTCCTCCCTCGGCACTGCTGGATGCACATGCAAACACTCACAAACTCAATCTGAGAAAGAAGGAGAGAGCAATAAATTCTACAGCTGGTTTGTGGTTCTGTTACACTCTCTCTCTCTCTCTCTCTCTCATATTATCAATAATTATACGCCTCTATGCCTGAACATGCTAACTGCCTTTCAAGGTCAGTTTTAAGTACGGAGCATCCGTGACCGTGTCGGAGGGTACAGGTCCAAACACTGCAGTGCTCAGAGAGATGCTGATACTTTCTCTGCACTTCAGACAAACACAAAGCGCACTAGAGCTGAGCAAACCCAGCCCTCACTGCAGTTCTACAGCGGCTTGTGAAACTGCGTGGAGGAGATGGAATCCCCTTTTCACACGTGTGCAGAAAGCAAGACAATTATTTAACGCCCAAGGCAATGCTTAATAATGTATGTTAACGAAGAACGGATTGCTTTCACAGAAACGGCGTGAGAGAGAACGAGACTCAGGCTCTTTCTTTAGAATGCAGCACGATTACGCACCAGACAATATCACAAGGGCAACCCATCATCGTATTTTTGCATTTTACAATTCCATGCCATTGCACATTCCTTTATGGATACTTTTTTTTTCATTTTCTCACCAAGAACACAAGGATTTTTTAGTCTAGTACCCATGATTCCAGGCTGATCAGACAAATAATAAGTGCCTGTTCCTCGTTTGACTTGCTAATTGTGTAAAAAGGCTGTACTCTGAAGATGGCGTTGTATGTTAAAACAATTCTACAGTCAAGGTAATTACTGTAGCTCATTCCAGTCCCTCACTTAGAACCTCAGCTCTTGCTTGTGAATGTGCAGTGAAGAGAAAGTTGGGTTGATGGATCTTGGTTCAGGTGGTGCGCTGATCTAAAGCAGAACACACGCTCTCTGTGTTAGTGACATTTTCCTTTACGATCTTGCCTTTACGATTATTTACAATGTGAACTTGGTGTTCGAATGCTGTTTATTAATGAGCGGCGACTGCAAGTGTCAGAGAAAGCTGTCTGAATGGGTCACTCAGTTTAATTATTCATCATATGCCTATATAATGTAATATATAACATGCCTATTATTTACACTCTTCGTAGTAAATAATTAATTTACCGTTAACAACATGTGGCTGAGAAATGACAGAGGAGAGTGCTTCTCAGCCCACGGATTCCTGTTTACCACCCCTCTGTTCCTGTGCTTACTGCCATGTAGCCGAGCACATCATGCTGGTTATTACCCCACACTGAGGCTTCATTAATGTCATTAATTTACTTTAAACTGGAAGTCACAGATGCTTTCTGTTACGTTAAATTATCACAAAACAAAAAGAGGAAGTGCCATATATGGTGTCACACTTCACTGCACTCAAATATTCCTAAGTTCCCCTCGACCGCTATGCAAAGGGTATATGTAAAAAATGTAAATAAATAAATAAATAGAAGATGAGAGAGAAAGTAATGAAACTAAAAACAGCCTAAAACATTCCTCTGAGTGGAATATTGACGACTCATCCAGGAAGCCACAAAAGAATCCAGACACATCTAAGCAGCTGCAGGCCTTGTAAACCTCAGATAAGGTCGGTGTTCATGATTCCACCATTAGCAAGACACTGGGCACAAACATTATCCATGCGAGAGTTGCATGGCAAAGACCCACAAGCCTTTCGGGATAATGTTCTATAAACTCATGAGGTTAAAATAAACCTTTTTTGGAAGACACTGGTCCTGTTACGTCTGGTGTAAAGCTGACACTGCCTTCCACAATAACATCATTGTACTATCAGTGAAACATGGTGGTGGTAGTGTGATTGCTGCTTCAGGGCCTCGGCGACTTGCCATAACTGACACAACCATGAATTCTGCTTTTTTTTACCCAAGAATCCTGAAGGAGAATGTGCTCAGAAGAAACAAAATGAAGGTTCTGGAGTTGCCGAGTCAGAGTCCTGACACAAATCCCATTTGAGATGCTGTGGCGAGACCTTAAACAGCTGAAAAGCCCTTCATTAATGACGAATTAAAGCCATTCTGCAAGGCCGCGTGGGCCGAAATTCTGCCACAGTGACGGGAAAGAGTAGTTTCTGGTTATCAGAGGCGTTTGGTTGCAGCTGTTGCTGCTAAAGGTGACACAAACAGTTATTAAATGTAGGGGCATTAAAATGGTCTGCCTGGCTGGCTGAGAGAGAGGGAGAGAGAGAGAGAGAGAGAGAGAGAGGGAGAGAGAGAGAGAGGGCGAGCACAAAGTACACTATAAAGGTCAATTTCCCAAATAAAAAAATGACAGTCTGTGTTGTAACACACACACACACACACACACACACACACACACACACAGATCGGTTGCTTCTTACACATATAACTGTTTTATCTCCTACAACATTATATCTACATAGAAAATATTCAGTAAAATGTTAACCTTTATTGATTAGAGTTTTTTTCGAATGCTTTTTTCTTTTATATTAAATATGGAAAGAAAAACAATAAAGTAGGCTGATCTGTAGTCCTTCACCTCATCTCAGGAATCAACCTGTTTCAAAACTAATCCTATACATCTCTCAAACAATAGTGTCCCCTCTGTGTGTGTGTGTGTGTCTGTGTGTGGTCAGTGAGTGACAGCAGACTGAATGGTCCCTGTCACCTCCTCTTTCATCAGACATGTTCAGCTACGCTGTGGCACTTTACAGCAGGCAACCCCATGCTCATGCTCACACATACACACACATACACATAGACATACATACACATTGACACACACACACATATATACACACTCACATATACAAATACACACACACACACACACATACACATACATACACATTCACACACACACACACACACACATATACACACACATACACAATCACACACACATACACATTCACACACACAAACACACATACACACACACATACTCATTCACACACACACACACACATATACACATACACACATACACACACACGCATACACACACACACACACATACAGACATACACACACACACACACATACACACACATACATACACACACACACAAACACATACACACACATACATACACACACATGCACACACATACATACACACATACATATACATATATACATATGTACACACACACACACAAACACACACAAACACACACACACACGCACACACACGCACACACACGCACACACACGCACACACACACACACACAGTAACAAGAGGCTAACAGAGCAGATTCCCTTTCCCTCACGCTAAGGCTCAGCTCTCTCCCTGTCTCTCCCTGCCGGTTTGTATTATGCAGTCTGTTTGCTGATAGCTATTAAGCCACTTTCTACTTCAGCGATCTCTATTTCTAACAAACCAAAGCGACAACACCGTCTTCAAAGTGGTGCACTACAAAAGACGACAAGCAGCCCCTAGCTTTGCAGCTTTGTGCAAACGACCAGTATGATTTTTCCACGAAACGTCCGAAACCTTGAGCAGGCTGCATTTATTTAAAATCCCGTATGTGTAATATAGAACTTCTGTAACATTCAAGCATTATGATGTTAGTGACATACTGTAGATATTTATGTTCTGTAAGTAACTAAAAAACCAAGGCATCCTCCTTGCACTGACTTAGCGGCCTAGCGTAAAAGTATTGTGCGGTTATCGGAATATGATCCACGCCGGGGCTGTGAGATACGACCTGACGTGAAGCAGAGGGGTCTGGTTTATACTTGGCATGTGCCTAAGCAGCAGCAATCTGAGTGTCATTGTACACTGTGTATCTTATTTACATCTGGAAAATTTTAAACGCGACGTCCGCTAGACTACACGTCAGAACCGAAACATCCCTGTCCATCGGGTTCCCGAGAGTAAAGCGTTCAGCGATCAGGTTCACGCGCAGCAACGTTGAACGCAACAAGGAGCTCGGTGTCTCGCTGTAAAACTCTCTTCAGTTGTTGTGATTGTTGTCATGAACTGGAAAATTCAGAAGGCTGATAAACAAAACAGAGTTTCATTAGGTCTGAAGCCACTAGAGAGGGTTTTTCTTTCAATTTAAACACTAACTGTAACAGCGACCCCAGTCAGTGTTAGTGCTCAGTTACGCTCAAGAGTAGAACAGAAGGATCAGATAGTTGATGAAGAAAAAAAAAAAAAGACATATACAATCATCATTAGTTGTGGCTGAGCATGACTCCCAGGAACATAAAAAAATGTGCACAAATAATCTGTTTGATATTTCTAATAACAGCATTTTGTGGCTTAATTTTTGTTCCTGGGTAATAAGTGTTATTATCTAAATGCTTATGGCAGGAAATGGCTATTAATCCCATAAAACTTTGCTTTGGTGACCATTTTGTTCACATAATGCCAGAACAGAATTACACACTCAGAATTATACAGTCCTCCGAGTACGCTCCCATGTTCTCCTGGAATTCATCAAGATGAGCCTCAAGGAAAGAAATGTCCTGCAGCCCGTAGTATCCCCAGTCTCACTCAGCTCCACATAGATTTCGGCTTTGTGATTGCCCAGGAAGCCCTGAACCGCTGCGACTCTGAGCAGGTCCAAGCCACTTGCACATTTCTAGTGAGCTTCTGGGGGAATTCCTATCCCTCTTCAATCTGACGAAGAGAGTTTAGGAAAGAAGTCTTGAGAGTACATGAAGGCTGCTGAACGCTTATCTAGAGTTGACACGTTTGCATACGGCCCAATCTGACGTGCAGCGGTGGCACAATCCGGTGGTCCAACCAATGGTTCCCACTTGACGTTGTTCCTCCTCACAGTGAACCCGGTTTGCTGTAGCCACTCCCACCTGACGCTGCTGTAACCCCCTTTGAGGTCAGAAAAAAACACATTTTTGAAATGCACTTGTTTTTTCTGACTTGAATGAAAAGTGGCAAATGTCCTCGGCTACAGAGTTTGAGGGAGATAATAACCATTTCCGATGCTTTTGCAGTATTAGTGATTAGAAAAGCATCCTTAACTGACAGATGAATAGATTTGCAAGTTTCTCTCCTGTCCCATTTATAAATGAAGTGACTCCTAGTGTGGGAATCCCTGCCCTATGATGACTGAATTAACAATGCACGTTATTGGCATATGAACATCCTAACATTTTAGCAGATTTTACAAAATGCAAATTGAGAATGAAATTGAGAAGTTTACATGCACTCATGGACACAGTTCATAAGGAATGCAGAGCTGCTTGCCAAACACACTTAAGCATAACGGTAACTATAAGAGTTACCCTGTGGGTTGGAAACAGATAAAGCCTAATCTGAGACTTATTCTAATTAGTTCAGTTAACAAGATTGCCTTTAATGGCTGTATGGTGTAGCTGCATTACTACTCAGTGGTGAGTTACACAGAAGAGTCTGTGATTAAAGTTTCTACACAATCCATACACAGACTTTTATGATATAAATTAGACCTCATTAACCTGAATGAGAGGTTAATGAGAGAACATGAGGACACAGTCAAGGAACTTGCTCAAGCTTACAGTCACGCACCAATATATCTACAGCAGTATACAGGGGTTGGACAGTGAAACTGAAACACCTGTCATTTTAGTGTGGGAGGATTCATGGCTAAATTGGACCAGCCTGGTGGCCAATCTTCATT
>JAOVYV010150422.1:0-13249 GCA_025674545.1 Hassar affinis
CGCAGAGTTTATTGAACAAAAGGTATAAACAATAAGACGGCACAGAGCGGGAGCAACTGAAACAAAACAACGGAGCAAGTATCTAGTACTGTACTATATACAGATAAGAACAAATATCAAGTACTGTACTATATACAGTATATATATATATACTGTATATAGTACAGTACTTGATATTTTATATAATGTGGTGGGGGGTGCATGATCAAGCACTGATCTGGCAGGAGGAGGAGACAAGGCCAGGAGCACCTCATGAGATGAGTGCTCACACCTGCCTCTTATCTGTTAAACTGGTTTTCCCTTGTCTACATACAGTATTTGTTTGTGCAGTGAGAGAGGACTTAAGTGGGAGAGCTGTAGAGCACTGGAAATACAGAGCCCGAGAGAGCGAACTGAGACCTAGAGCCGAATGTGTGTGGAGCTCAAAAGCGAATGTTCACATTTTGAAAGAAGTACTTTTTTATTTTGAGTAATTTTTTGTTGAATAATCTTAAGTCTGCCTCCTGACTCCTCGTTCCTGGAAGTCTTACACTGGTGCTGAAACCCTGGAGATGCCAGCATAGAATCCACTAATTCAGCAGGCCCAAGTGGATGCCCTCCAAACACTGTGAGACAACCATGAACGCCATTTCCAGCCCTGACCACAGCACAGATGAAAGATCAGCAGAAGCTGCAGGACCTGCTACACATGCCAGCTTGTGCAGAGGCCTGGGGCTGGCAAGAACATGTATGTATGGCAAATTTACCACAACAACCTCATAAAACCATGGAGGGAGGCAGAATCAGCGGCTGTTGGGCTAGAACCAAATTTTAAATTGCATAATGTATTCCAGTCCCAATTGAGAGCCACCTCTCCCCCTCCCAGGCTGCTGATAGAAGCTCATAGTCACCCTACCACCTCCCTGAACATAAAAAAACAGGTGGGCAGGGAGTAACTCAATGCCATGCTCGATTTGGGGGTAATTGAGGAGTTGTACAGTGAGTGCAGTCCTGTCTTTTTGATCTCTGAAGCAGATAGGTCAGACCACTTCTGTGTGGACTATTGCAAAGTCAATGTGGATTCTAAATTTGAGGTATATCCCATACCTCCCATTGACAAACTGCTCAAATGGTTAGGCACAGCTCACTTTTATTTGATGCTGGACTTATTGGCAGATCCCCTTGACTCCAATGTCCAGAAAATGAACTGCATTCTCAACCATTCAGATTACACCAATTCATGACACTTCCCTTCAAGTTATTTGGATCTCTGACAATGTTTCAGCAATTGATGGATATGGTGTTGTGTTCCCATTCCACATATGCTGCAAACTATTTAGATGACATCATAATTTTCATTAATGATTGGCTGTGGCCTCACTGACCTCACTAAAAAGGGGGAAGCAGATATGATCCTGTGAACAGAGTGTTAGGTGTCGGTCAACTCCACTTGCTGCCACCAGGGGGCGCTAAGACCCAATGTCAGCCAGTAATGGCGGCCACCCTTCTTGTAGGCCCAGGGGTGACAGAGGACTGCAAATCCCAAGATGCTCAGGGGCAATTATCCTCAACAGGGTACACCTGGTTGAAGCCTATTTAAGTGAGGCTCAATCTCTGCATTCTGTCGCACCCATTTAGTGCTAAGCGTTCATGCACCAGGGTCGACTGGTAAGGTACTCGTAAGAAGTATAGGCCTAGAATATAGTTTAACTAAGGCTTAGCATTTCTCTACTGACCGTGAAAGTGGTTTTCTCCCGATATTCACAATTCACTCCTCACAGAGGAGAAAGAAAAACAGGAAGGGTACAGGTAAGAGGTATAGGCCTAGAATATAGTTTAACTAAGTGTTACGTCAGCGGCCACTAGGCGCTGCCATTCTCCCCCAATGTCCAGCTCCTGCAGAGGTCGTGGGAGACCCACTTCTGGTGTCACCCGCAGGTAGCTCGGCCAGATTGTATCCACCTGTGCCCTATCTGGGAGATGAGCCCTCATTGGCTCTCTCTCCCTATTTAGGGCATCTTCTGGCTGGGCTTCCCTGCGGGACAATGGCCATTGTACTTTGTATCGACGCGTCAGACAAGATTCCGTTTTGTCAGAGCTAAATACCTTCCTATCTTCGTTAATCTACTTAGCTAGCTTTCTCATGCGTTGTACATTCTGACTCCATTTGCATTACTGCTTCTATTTGTTCTGTCTGTGAGCAGATTCCGGCCAGAGCGTGGAGCTGGACTTCCATTAGTTTTGAGCTTGGACTGAGTTTGCTCTTCGGCACCATTTGTGTTTGCTCCTTTTGTTTTCTTTGAGCTCCCGCTCTGTGCTGTGCTTTCAGTTTGTCTTTGTGAACAATATTGATTAAAGTCTGCATTTGCTTCCAACATTGCCTTCCGGAGTACCTCCTTACACTAAGGCTTAGTATTTCTCTAAAAGGCTGTTTAAGCGGTTTTCCCGGTGTTCACGCATCATTTCCTCATTGAGGAGAAAAGTGGGAATAAGTTCAAAAAAGAGTAAAAAAAGAAAAGAAAAGAAAAAGAAAAAGGAAAAGAAACTAAAGAAAGAGCCATTTAATTTTAGCTACATGGAAATACTCCATGCTAAGTTCTTTTGTTTTCAGCCATTGCTGTCTTTTGTTTCTCTCCTTTCTTAAGAAAACTACATGCATTTGTCAATCGCCTTGTGTGACTCTTTCTGTTGGCCGTTTTGATATTACCCTTTGAAACGGTCTCTACCTTAATCAGGTAGGAGAAATACTGGTAAATTATAAGTGATCCAATTTTATGTAGTTTAAGCAGGATGATTCTGCATTTCTGTTCAAGGTCTGCTTGTGAAACGGGGCCTCTCTGTCTAGAGTCTGGTCATGAGATGTCTTTGCCTTGACAATGAGCACATCATTATCAGGACAAGATATGATGGGCTGGGGGACAGCTTGTTTGCTTAAGGCATATTGTTGACGAAGATTCATATATGATAAGAATGTCACGCCAGAATGTTGTTTTATGTTTTATGTGTCTACTTGTGATAAGATGTTTTTATAATCTGCAAGTTTGGTCTCATTAAATCAGACATTGATTTTCAACCCTTGTGGTCTGAGCTTCTGTGTCTCCGAGTGCTCGTATTACCAAGAGAGGTCACGGGAAGGGAGGGTAGCATGGCCGAGAGACAAGATGCCCGTTCCGGCTAAAATCCAGTGAACCCAAACAATTTTGAAGAGACTGGGCGCTACCTTTATCCTCAGTCTTCTTCAAATGGTGGCAGTGGTGGGATTTTAGCCGGAACGGGCGTCTTGTCTCTCGGCCATGCTACCCTCCCTTCCCTTGGTAATACGAGGGCTCGGAGACACAGAAGCTCAGACCACAAGGGTGGTCAGTCCTCTTCACCCTTTATCCCCCCAATTAACCAACACTAAAGTACTAGCCCTAGGTAGCCTAGAGGTATAAGTGAATGCCTTCTATGCCAGTGATCAGGGTTTGAATCCTGCATTAGGTGTTGGAAATAAGCACAAAAGAAAAGTTAAAGAAAGTAATTAAGTTGGTTGAATAAAGGACAGAAGAAAATCAGTTTTATTGTTTTGGCTTTTTTTTCTATGTTTTCCTTATTTTTAGTTGGCTTGGGCTCGTCCAGTCTCTTCCTCTTAAGTTTTCTTTGTTCTCATAAGATCTTCGCGCTGATCCTGCTTCCTCAGGGATGGCGACCTTTGCACCTGAGTCTGTCAGTACCATAATCATAACACAGAGCAGTGTGAATGGGCTTTTAACCAGGTAAAAGCAGCACTTTGTGGAGATAACATGTTGGTATAGAGCCCTCCAACCTTTCAAATTCGAGGTGGTCCAAAGACAGGGTGCCCAGATGGTCATGGCATACTCCTTCCAGGGGCAGTGAAAGGGGAAGGCCACAAGTTGGACAGCTCCCCGGCTGGATTTGGGTGGTGGGGCATATGTGGCAGTGTGTGTATGATCAGGAACTGATCTGGCAGTGAAAGAAGAGGCCAGGAGCAGCAAATGCGGTGAGCACTCACACCTGCTTCTTTTTAGTCAAACTGATTTCTTCCTTTCTCTGTGTGTGTGTGCAGTGAATGAGGGCTTAAGAGAGAGTGTGGAAGAGTGCTGGACAGAGAGAGAACAATGACAAGAGAATGAGCTGAGACCCAGAACCGAGTGTGTGTGAGCCTGAAAAGCGAAAGTTCATGTTTTGAATAAAAATACACTTTATGTTGAGTAATCCCAAGCATCCTCATTCCCAGAAATCTTACATATATACTGTAATACTATTATAATGAAAAAAAATGTAGGTCTGATCAAGCATTTATATGTTCTTTAATTTGGTGGGAAGCTAATGAAGATAGAAGAGTTGACATAAGTATGCTTGTTGTGTATCATACCTACTTGAGAAGTTCATGAGCTAGATAACTTACAGCTGGCAGGAGATGTGGGGAGTTTCTCCGTATTTTAACATTACACCCACAACATTGAGTGATTTAAGTCCTCTATTTACAATTTGCTCTTTTTGCTTCGTTGTTTTTATTTTTTGTGATTTCTGAGTTTTAGCTTGTGTGTTATCTGGTTCATGCCAAAGGGTTTTGACAGGCTGGAGAAAACAATAAACAGATAAAATAAGTTGTTGTCTCAAAACTGCATTTAAGTTTGTTAGTTTATTTTAGTGGTCCTCAGGGTTACACTCATTTTTAGCCTATGGTCTTTTGCCTAATTGCCTTTTGCCATTTTTTTTGCCTTCAACCAAAGCTTATGTTTAACAACCTGGCTAACCTTCAGTGAGAAATTTATTCTGTAGGAAATAGTTCTCATAACAGAGCTGTAATTCCAAAATCATATGAGGTGTGGACAAAAAGTTTGGTGAATAGTCAGATATCTTGAATGAAATGCATGCGACAAGTTTGAGAATGCGCACGGACATCGAGGGACAGTAGGTTTAGAAGCGACAGCTAACATGTGGTGGGCTTGAAAAGGTGGCATCAAACAGGAATGGAGCAAAGACAGTTTTTTGGCTGTTTTGGATGACCCACCTTACTCCCCCAATTTTTAATTTTTTTTTTTTTGCCTTAAGGAGGTCATGAAGGGATCAAGGTTTGCAGACTTCTCAGAGATTCAGACCCATATGACAACAACTCTGAAGGCAATTCCAAAAAAGACTTCTACAACAGTTTTCAGAAGCTGTATGTATGCTTTCAAAAGTGTCTTGTGTCTGGTGGACATTACTTTGAAGGTCAATAAAGGTATTTTCTATGCATATACTGTTTTGTTGTTTTTAATTGTAACATTCACCAAACTTTTTGTCCACACCTCATATATGCCATGGCATTATTGTTGTCCTAAGTTTAATTTTTTAGTTTTCAGTTGCATTACCAGGTTTCTTCTGGATCTGTACTGAGTATTTATCCTTGAGTTGAATAAAGGCCTGCACCCACACCACATCTGTTTCATGATGTAATGGTAGCGGCATATTATTCAATGTAATTAATGGCTAGTAAACTTGCTTTCTAAATGTTAAATTGAAAAACTATTGAAACTTGAAAATTGAAACTAAAAGCATGACCTCAGATCATTTCCTTAACTTTGGTAGTAGTTTAACTTTCATGTTGTTTCAAAGTATCTCTCAGTCTCTCACCCTCCCTCTCTTTCTTTCTCTCCCTCACTTTCTGTCTCTGTGTTTCTTAAACCTTTCCTCGTTTTGATTGGAATCCCAGGATGGCTTCAGGGACCTTTGCTGAAGATTTATTACTGTTTCCGCACCCGTTGGGCTGTCTTAAAATGGCTGCTTAAAAATAAATGTTAAACAGTCAAGGCCTGAACTTTGCAGGAAAACTATATTAACCTCAGGTGCCTCAAGGGCTTATGTTAAGTTGCAATGTAACATCTGAAAACTGCTCACATTTTCATTTGTTACCCTGCACCTTCGATTGCTGAGCACCTAATGAAATGCCTTTAGATTTACTACTTATCTAGTTATTGATCCATCTTTGGTATTTGTTCACAGGAGACAGTGCTTCCACTTGAATACTCAAAAGAAGACTAAAGAAAGAAAATGATAGGGGCTTCAATGCTTTAACTGACCTGGAAGCTTATAAATCAGAAGCATTTTGTGAAATACAGCCCAGTTGTCATTTTATCAAGGTGCACATGGTTTACATTTGTGAAAAGTAAGGTAGAACAGTGTTAGCTAAGCAGTTAAGGTTGTGCACTAGTGATCAAAAAGTTGTGAATATAATTCCTGGTGTTATCAGAGTTATGTTTTCAAGTGATCAGCTAAAATGATAATGATCAAATGATAATAAAAACCCTAGTCTAGCGTTTTTAAACATTCACATTATTGATCCTTATATTGATTCAGTGATTAGAGTGTTTCAAACATTCTCAGACCTCTTCAGTTTTATAGCATACAGATATCATAACTAATCATAACATAACATAATTCTCATACCAATGTTGTTATGTGCTCAGCACTCAAAGAATACAGGCTGGATTTTCATGCTTTGAGAGGCAGGCAAAGGAGCATATGCTCTGCTGTTAACAGGAAAGAATGCTCAACAAAGCCATGTCCGAAGCCAGGGGATCTCTAATTTTGCTCTCCTGACCTGCCCACCTTGCAGCTCCTTTACATATTAAAGGATAAATTACTATATGTGAGGCTGAGTGGAATCGGAATGAACTGCCCATGACCAGAAATCTAATTAGGAGCAAAATGCAGGAGTCTGAAGGTACCTTTAACAATGCCGTAAAGGAAAGTACACGCTGGGGGCAGGTTCTTTTCAGTTTTTGGTTCCAATGTATAATTTTGTTTCAGTGTTTCTTTGCTTTCTTATGCTATTATTAAATATATAATTAAAAGCTGCTGAGTCAGTAATGCCTTAGAGATATATGTCCTGTATTCCTGGAGAGTAGTGATTTTGTCTCTGTGTGAGTTAAATAAAAGTGAACCCTCAGGATCCCAATACTACCTGAATAAATATCACTGTTACAAACCCAATTTCCTCATGAAACTTTCTAAATAGCGATTGTAGGTGTGTATGTGTGTATACCATTGTTGAGAGAGCAGAGCAATTTACCCACAACTAATAATCCCAACCATCAGACAGTTTACCCAATTGTATTACTCCCCTGCATGCTTTTATTTGATCTTTCGCTTTTATTACCTTTGGCTGTGCATGTTCTCTCTCTTATTTATTGAGGCCTGTTTGAGCTTGGTTGGCGAGCTGGACACAATTTGGCAAAAAAAAAAAAAAAATTTTCTTTGTTGTGTGTGCATTACAGTTTGTGTTGTAATTAAAGTCACATAAACGTCAGTCTTTGGGGACACAGTACTTAAAATCCTCCTAGTATGCCAAGCCACATTCTGCATGTGTTACAAAAGCATGGCTTCGTAGTAAAAGAGTGTCTCCCATTGAAAATGTGTGGCGCATTATTAAGTGCAAAATGCAACAACAGAGACCCCTGACTGTGGAGCAACTGAAGTTGTACATCAAGCAAGAATGGGAAAGAATTCCACCTACAGAGCTTCAACAATTAGTGTCCTCAGTTCCCAAACACTTATTTGAGTGTTGTAAAAAGGAAAAGTGATGTAACGCAGTGGTAAGCATGCCCCTGTACCAACTGTTTTGAAATGTGTTCAAATTCAAAATGAGTGAATATTTGCAAAAAAACAATAAAATTTATCCATTTGAACATTAAATATCTTGTCTTTGTTGTGTATTCCATTGAATTGGGGTTGTAGTTTTTTGGTAAACAATCAAGACACGTCTGCACAAGCCAGTGCAATAAAATTCTAACAGATTATCTAGACTTTAATCTGAAAAATCAGTAACATTACCTCCTTTAATTAGTGCCATGTTGTATTGCAAAATCTAACCATGTAAACAGTGATCATATGTTGCCATTACGGTGAACTTTCATCATTCCACTTGGATAAAACTGGATAAAAGACTAGAGAGCATCTCATCTCAAGTTAATTGATCTTTCCCTGCAACTGCAGTGTTACATAATAATAGGCAAAACAATAATAATTACAAAAGTCAGCTCAGTGGGTAGTGTTGTCGCCTTACAGCAAGGAGCACCTGTATCAGGTCATGGTAATTCTTGGAGTTTGCATGTTCTCCCTGTGTCTGTGTGGTTTTCCTCCAGGAGCTAGGGTTTCCTCCCATAGTCCAAAGAAATTCAGTTAGGCAAATTGGAAATACTTAATTGCTGCCATGTGTGAATGTGTCTGTTTTTGTGTCTGCCTGTGATGGACTGGCAACCTGTCCAGGGTGTTTTTCCTGGGGTTTTTAGATGATGCACAAATGAATGAATGAATGAATTAATTAATTAATGAAAGTCAGCCCCAATTGAAATCAATTAAGCTGAACAAGCCAATTGTCAGCTGAAAACCCTTAACCATGTTTATGTGTAAATAGTACCTGCAATGAGTAAATTACCCATTTGCTTAATTGAATGATTCAGAAAATAGATTTTTTAATTGAACGTTACAGAAAATAGATCTTTTAACTAGAAATTATAGAAGTTCCTCAAAGTACAATGTGATGCAGTAAATTATTTCCTTAAATGTTTATATGTATAAATTAATTATGTAATGTATAAATTATCTATGTACTACTGAAAATATGATTAAAACTGGCTTTATATGTCAAAGGGTAGATGATGCATAGCTGATTGTTAATATAAGATAATTTTTTTACTTTTTTGCACTGTACTGTTCTTTGATGTATTTTCTAAATATAGTTTTGACAAGTATAATTTATCACCAGTAAAGTTACTATACTCACTGAGCACCTGGGAACACCTGCAATCTGACTCATTCATACAATTATCTAATCAGGCAATCATGGTGCAGGAGTGCAATCTATGGAATCATGCATTAATATGTCAGCAGCCCATCAACCATCAGAATGTCGAAAAGATTTGATTGATTTTAACCATAGAATGGTTGGTGGTGCCAGGTTTACAGAGTTTCTGAGAATGGTGCAATAAAAAAAAAAACATTCAGTGAGTGTCAGTTCTGTGAATGGAAGTGCCTTGTTGAGAGGTCAATGGAGAATGGCCAGACTGATTTGAGATGTGTTACGAACCAGCAGACCATGCCCACTCCTGTTTCTTACTCCTCTAGCCCCTCCTATTAACCTTTCAACTCTCTCCTCACAGGGTGTGGCTGTAATTACTTCCTGGTTCTTTGTCTACATATACTGCTCATTTTCCTGACTGGCTTTGCGAAGTATTCATTGCCCAGCCTTCAATTCCAAGTGTTTTCCAAGCCTATCTAGTATAGCAATTGTTGTCTTCCGTTTCGTTCCTGTTTTTCCAACATGTGCGTGAGCTTCTCTTCCCAGCGAGTGTTTTTCCCTGAGTGTTTGGTGAGTGTGTCTTCCCGTTTGTTGTGTGAGCGTTGGGTGCTTGCGTGTGATCCCCTCGTGCTTGCGTTTGCGTGTGACTCTGTCTTTTGGTTTCGTTTTTGTGCTCCTCTTGTCTGTTTGCTTGTCTGTATATAGTTTACTAACTACACCTTTACCTGTATCTATTCACTCTTCTCTTACTAACCCGTGGTGTCCCGGCCCTCTCTCTCTCTCCTTCTCTTTCGCTGCTCCTCTCTCTCTCTCTCTCTCTCTCTCTCTCTCTCTTTTCATGCTCGCTCACCCAGGTCCGCTCAGCCAGTCTTCACCTGCTCACTTCCCCGCTGTCCCCGGAGCCCTTCCGCTTCGGCTTCCATCCTTCCTTCCTCATCTGATCTCCTCCTCTTATCCGGACGGCTGTTCCTGCTCTCACTCCTTTTCCTACGCTCATCCTACTGTTTTGTTTGGTTGTTCGTTTGGGCTGGTCTGTTTGCTGATCCATTTTGCTTACTCCTGGCAGGTCCACGGTCTCGTCCATCCCCCCTACCTTCGCCCTGCCTCCCGTCACGAGTCCAGTGTCACCGCTTGCAGCATTCCATTCCTGGTGGCTCTTACCCCACTCTTCTTCATTGTCCTACACTGTTCCAACCATCTTCTAATAAACTGTTTTATTGTACCACATCTATGTCTCCTCCAACTCTGTCTACCAGCATTCATAACAAGATGACAGAAAGGCTACAGTAAATCAGATAACTACTCTGTACAATTGTGGTGAGAAGTAAAGCATCTCAGAATGCACAACATGTTGAACTTTGAGGTGGATGGGCTACAGCAGAAGACCATGACTTCTGTCAGCCAAGAACATAAAGCTGAGGCTGCAGTGAGCAAAGAATCACCAACACTGGACAGTAAAGACTGGAAATGCATAACTTGGCCTAATAAATCAAATTTTCTGCTTAGGCACACAGATGATGGGGTCAGAATTTGTCACCAACTGAATGAATCCATGGACACAACTGCCTTGTGTCAGCATTCCAGTTTGGTAGAGGTGTAATGGTGTGAGGAATGTTTTCTTGGCACACCTTTGGCCTGTTAATGCCAATTAATCATCAATTGAATGCCTCAGCCTGTTTGAGTATTGTTGCTGACCATGTGCAGCCCTTCATGGTCACATTTGCCCATCTTATAATGGATACTTCCAGCATGATAATACATCATGTCACAAAGCAAAATTCAGGTCAGACTGGTTTCCTGAAAATTACAATGAGTTCAGAGTTGTTCAGTGGCCTTCCTATTCACCAGATCTGAATTCAATAGAACACCTTTGAGTTGTGGTAGAATGGAAGAGCACCTGAAAAAAGAATTGAGGCTGGTTTGAGACTCTACCCAGTATTAGTAAAGTGTTCCTGATAAAATGTGTCATAATTGTAGATGTCTACTGGTATAAACTGTTAACGAAATGAAGCAATTAATGCAGACCATTAATTAATTAACCCCCCCCCCCTCTCTGTCTGACCTGTAGCACGCTCTCTTACTCTAACCTGTGCATATTTTATTGAGCTTATGATTGAGCTTGTTTGATTGAGCTTATTAAAATGACCACAGCCCATATATGTGCACATAAACACGTGGACTGACAAGACTAACCCAGTCCTTGTTGGCAATATTCCCTTGTCAAACTAATAAAAATGGCCATGTTATGGGGATTTTCCTTTGTGGGTATTCCACAGGAGGAATAATTTGACTTTGGCTGTCACCTCAGTTTCACTGGTTGCCATGAATAAGCTGCACTGCAGAATCTCTGGTTATAGCCATACCCCTGACATTGTTTCAGTTGTCCTTCATTAAGTGGTAGGGAGGAAAGGAGGTGTATGTTATTATTTGATTACATGGGAAAGGAAGGGAAGGTAAAAATATACTAAACATAGCACAAAAAGTAAAGACATTTGTGTTTGGTAGATTGTTTCTTTGTTGTTACAATGCTTCCTGGCAATAAATCTTATACTGTTGGAAAGCCTGTTAATATCCCTTTTAAATGGTGTGACATTTGTAAGGAACATGCATTTGTGGGATGAGCAGTGGAGCTAAGAATGTGGTTTGTGCCCATGAAAAAATTGCCAAATCTTCTCTGCCATTGCCAAACAGCTTATTCTGCCATTGACTGGTTTGGTGTTTGGTGGACTAGATGATTGAAGTTTGAAGAAATAAGACATATTGGCAATTTATCGATTTATTAATTTAAAAACACGAGCCTCAGTAGCATGTGAAAGAACAATACACAGCCACAACATCCTGGCACCTCCTCTTCATGCTGGTCACCAGCCTGGTCACACACTGCTGTGGGATGGCATCCCATTCTTCAACCAGCATTTGTCACAAATCAGCCAACGTGGTGGTCACTCTGGCAGGAACAGCACACCCAAGCTGATCTCACAAGTGTTCAATGGGGTTGAGGTCAGGACTGCTGGCAGGCCATTATATCCTCTCCACTCCCAAATTCTGGAGGTAGTCTTTGATAAACCCTGCTCTGTGGGGGTGAGCATTGTCATCTTGATTCATTTACTCAGAAGAGGCTGTCCAACAGAATCAGTGATTAAGTTAAGATAAGCTAAGGGTAACTCTGGTAGAACCTGTTTGAAAAATTATATAAAATGTATTACAAGGCATGCTGGAGACTTGATATACATGTGGGAAAAGTTATCTGGTCCAAAATGTAGTATGCTTCATATTTACTGAGACTGGGAAACTCAGTTGATTGAGAGAAAGATGGATGGAGCCAAGTACATGGTAATCCTAAAAGAGTCTTGTGACAGGTACATGGATCTACCTTCCAACAGGCTACCCAAACGTACTACTGCATTGGAGTGGTTCAGAAACAATGAAAGTGAATGTGTTAGAATGGCCCAGTCAAAGCCCAGATCTCAATCTCAGATCTCAATGGGAATTTGTGGCAAGGCTTGAATCTGATAGAATTTGCACAAGTAATTATTGTATTATACCAGACAGTAACTGCCCATTAACTATTTGGAAACTCCTTGATTATGGGAGGTTTAACAATGCACACTCATGGGGAAAAATGCAACATAGCAGCTGAACTGTGGATAAATTCTACAGTTTCTAATTCTACAGTCTATAATAAAGTGTTTCTGAGGAGATAAGCAGGAGTTGAAATGTATGAACTTACTGCACTATAAAATATGTTTTTTGCAGCATCTAGAATAATGGTTTAAAGCAAGGATTGAAAGTGTTATCTTGTCTAAGCACACCACTGTAAGGAGGTACTCCAAACGGTGTTTAGGAAGCAAATGCAGAGTTTATTCAAAGAGGTAATGATAACAAACTAAAGTAAGGCACAGAGCAGGAGCAACTAAAGAAAACAAAGGAGCAACTCAAACAGCGCCGAAGCGGTAACTCAGTCTGTGCTCCACAAACAGCATCAATCCAGCTCCACACTCTGGCTGGGAATCTGCACACAGACAGAACCAAAGATAAGGAAAGGATTAGCAAATTGTATATCTTAGAAAGGAGTCAAACTTAACACAACACACGAGAAGGTAAAGCTAAGCGTTAAATGGAATCCAGTAAACAGACAGGAAGAGCACTTACCTTTGTGAGCAGAATCTCGTGTTGGTATTGATGAGCATTGACCCGCAGAGAAGCCCAGCCCTAGGGGGCTTCTCAGGCGCCCTAAATAAGGAGGAAGAGCCAATGAGGGCCCTCCTCCCAGTTAGGGTCAGGTGAATATAATCTGGTCAAGCTACTTGCGGGTGACACCGGAAGTAGGTCTCCCTCTGCCTCTGCGGGAGCTTGACACTGAGGGAAGGTGGTGGCCCCTAGTGGCCTTGTCATGGTGTTGACACATGGCATTGGCCTGATCATAAAGATCATAAAAACTTATAATATTTGAAGGCTGCCAAGAGACTCAATCCTTGTCAGGCC